>OX451737.1:1524367376-1524655788 GCA_948472305.1 Vicia faba
GTTCTACGCTTGATTTTAATTAAGACATTCATTCTTGCATGCTTTTTAACAGTTATATATTTGCGGGAAAATAAATCTAAACTATTACAAATGGCGCGGGTCCACATCGCCAAAATTAAACCGGACCCGATTTGGACTGAAAAATAAATAAAGCGAATAAAAGTGCAAGAAATAAAATTATTACAAGGCTTTGGGACATGTACATAATTATAATAAGCGACAAAGTAAAATGCGCGAAACAAAATAATTAAAGCGACGGGCGTTGGACCCTTTTGCAAAATATCAAATTAATGAGGAATTAAAATGAAAGTTAAAAATTAAATGTTTTTTGGTATTTTTGTATTTTTTAAGATTTAAAAGAAAAAGAACTTTTTAGAATGAAATTTGAAATGCAAATCTTAATTCTAATGTTTTTTAGTTATTGTGAAAATGTTATATTAATTTAAATTAAACCCTAATTTTTACTTATGTACATTTAATTATAAAAATAAAATAAATAAATAAATAATATTGTGATAAAAAAAAGGAAAATTTAAAAGCTATAAAAAGTCATTAAACCTAATGCTATATTTTTGGATTTTTAGTTATTAAGAAAGTAGTAAAATCTAACCTAAATGCAACCCTAATTAGTTTACAAGTTTAATTATGAAAATTACTAATATTATGGCAAAAAACAAGGAAAGTTAAAAGGAATAAAAAAAAGTCATTAACCTAATGCTATATTTTTGGATTTTTTTATGGAAGAAAGAATTAAAGTTAAAACCTATTTTACTAAATTTATTTACATGTAATTTATTTATAAAAGTAATTAAAATAAAAATTATATTTTTTTGCCTTTTTCTGATTTTTTTATGATATTTTTCATATTTTTGTAGAAATAATTAATTAATTAAAACAAATAAAATAAATAAATAACATAACAATTGAGAAAATGAAATATAAAAAGAAAATCAAACCAGGGGGGGTAGCCCCAGAATTGGAGGTAAGGCCTAGCATTCTGGCCCATTAACATTGAAATCCACTTGACTTTTCAGTTCACGTGCCAATGCGTTGACCATAGCGTATCATGTGCCTTGAATCTGAGCCCTTTGATTGATCTACTGGGACGTGTGGACGATGAGTTTTGAGTGTGTATGGTATGCCCTGGACGTTAGCGCTGCACAAGATCTTGTATTGAAAAATATTATTGAAATTTATACAGACCTGGGGTTCGAACCCAGGTCTTAGACAATGCAAAGGAATACGCCTGCCACTGAAGCACTTGAGTTACTTTTAACATATAATGATTAATGAATATAATAAAAAGAAAAGAGAGTTAGTGGCCTTCAACGCGCCAATTTTTGAACTGACGAATCACAGCGTGCCATGTACTCATCTTCCTCGCGTGCCTGAAATACAAAACACAGAGGCAACGGTTTCAACGCGTTGTGTTAGGCATGTTTATGAAAAATAGCGACTAGCGCTGTGACATCAATAAATTGATCGCGAGGGTCCATATCTCCTCGTCTTGATGAGCTGGTTTGAATGGCATAAGTCTGGAACCCTAATTTTACTGTATTGTGAAAGCCCTAAATCAAGCTCTGAAAAAACCTAGAATATGAAAATGGTAGAATCGCGCATGGCCAATGAAAACTCAATTGAACATGATGGTTAGTCTCAAAACATTATGCTAAACATGAATCAATGGACAAAATGCTGTAAAAATGTTTAAATCATGATGCACGATTTTGGAAATTTTGCTATACAGTTCGAGTTCTAACTACCAATTCTTGGAGATTGGCTTGTTGTTTGTGATTGATACCCGTTCAGAATTGCCCAAGGAAGCTAATGGGATGATTTTTATGCCTTGAATCTGCCTCTAACCTTGAAATCAGTTTTGTGTTTTTATGGAAAATTTTCAATCTGCAATAGCTTTTTTGGGCGCAGCTTATAGTGTCCAAGGCTTAGGGTTTGACTCAGTGCTTATGATGGAAAAGAATTAGCTTGTTAGTTGGCCTTAATTCATGCTCATGAAAGAACTAGTCCTAGGGTTTTCACCATTAACCAATTTTCCTTCTTTTAAGCCAAGACCAAGACTTAGTGTGCAATTTAACCCTAGCCTGAGTTTTTGAGTTGGCCCATGATATATGGAAGTTGTCCAAATTCAAATGACACTATTCCATTGGTTTTTGAATTTTATTTGAATTTTTAAAGATTTAAAATGAATTAAATTATCAAAAATTAAATAAAATAGAAAAATCAATATTTGGTCTTGAAATTAATCATGGGACACGTGTGTGGCATGACAAGGATGAGTCAAGTGGAAGAAAGTGGGCCCTTTTGTCAAAAATTGGAGTTTCAAGGATAGTTGACTTTTGCCATTTCACAAAAATTTCCCAACTTCTACAAAGCATAACTTGCTCAATTTTTAAGCTTTTCACATGTTCTTGGACATTTTGGAAAGGTCTTTGAGTCCTCTAACCAATGCCTTTGGTCCCATGTCATTTTGATTTTCCAATCTCAAGTTATGGCCTTTGACTTAAAGTCCCTTTTTGTTGACTTTTTAAAATGACCTATAATGTTGAAATTGATAACTTTTTGTGAGAGCATTTCTTGGACTTGAAGTATGAAGATGAGTTGTAGGAAATGTCTTTCTCTTCAAAATGAGCTTTGGATGGGATTTTTCTGATAATCCATGTGAAAGTTATGCCCTGGTCAATTTCAGTTGACTTTTTCAGCTGTCCAAATATAGCAACCTTTGCATCTTTGATGATTTCTGAGCCAAATTTTGAGAATCATGATCAAGCATTGATCAAATGATGTTTGTGGCTTCAAACTGATATGTTGACCAAAAATTTGAACTTTTGACTGCCAAATGACCATTTTGCCCCTACAGTTGACTGTAGTGCAATTTAGGGTTTTGACTGTGCAATTTTGAGCTGAATGCCTTGAAACTTGATATGAGGATGCTTGACCATGTTTGTAAGCATATGAGACTTGATTGGGCCTTTGAACACTCCATTTTCTTGAGCAGCACACAAACCCTAGTTTTGACTGTATAGGAGATAGTTGACCTGCACAACCCTTGGGGAATTTTGTGACTTGGCTTGGCAATTTCTTGAGGAATATGGGAGGGCAAATTTTGGGGTATAACAGGGTTAGATGAGTTATCCTCTTCGTTCGTCAACTGCGCCGCTTCCTTCTCCTATTCTCCACCCTGGAGCTGCCAATCTTCTTCTCCGACCTTCCTTGATCATATTACCGTTGTGACTACTTCATCTTCTCCGTCTTATCTTCCCTCTCTATCAAACTCCCTTCTGATTCCTCATTGATTTCATAGATTCTCCCGTCTCCCTTTGCTTCATCGCAACCTTAACCTTTACACTCTGCCATGAGTGCTTTGTTTAACATTGTTCTCTCGTCACAAGCGTCATAGGCGACTCAACTCAGACTTTGCTTCAACTTAACCTTTTACTTACCGTAATCTCTTCATTAAAACCTCTTCTATCAGAGAAGATGCTTATTCAATAACGAAGAATTGAATAGAAAACCAGAGGTTCAGGTATGTATCTTCTTCGTATTTTCTTCTTCTTTTTCGATCCACTTCTGTGTTTTCTGTTCTCGCGACTTATTGATGATGTGACAAAATAATGTTGAGATACGAATTTCTGTCGATGAGAAACGGCTGAAGTGGTGAAAAACACAAGAAGGGGGGGTTGAATTGTAAAACTGAAATCTAATGCAATGAACACGATATTTTTATCCTGGTTCGTTTGATCTCAAACTACTCCAGTCCACCCGTCAAGGTGATTTCGCCTCTCTCCAACGAGGTCTTAATTCACTATATTCAACTGAATATTACAGACTGCTTTAACAACTGCTAAAGCCTTCTTGATCCAAACCACAACCCGGTTTGTCAAGGTAACACTTTCTTACAAAGAGATAAAACTAAGTGTGTGAATGTTTTCTACAAAACTTTATCACAACTGTGATGTATACACAAATTGAAGCTTAGAAACTAGATTGCTAAACAATAATGGAATATCAGAGTGTGTGGTTTAGCAAAACTGAGAGATTGAAGATTATGGTTTAGCTTTTGTGCGTGTAGAGATTTGGAGAGCATTAGCCATTTCAATATTCAAAGCCTTGTTTATATAGCACTGAGATGATGAACGTTGAATGCAATATTCTTGATTCAATGCTAATAACAAGCTTTCCTTATTGAGCAGATCTTGTCTGGAATGAGGCCGTTGGAATTAATTTGCTTTCAATGCACAGTACCGTTGCTTACTTAATGCAAGTTCTGGCTTGGCTCATTCTGACTCTGCTTCGCTGCTGATGAACTGTTGTGTTTCTTTATCAGAGTGTTGAGCGCAGTCTTGTTCATCAGGCTTCAGCATGTACGTGAGTTGATCATCTGATTCTGACATTCTGATATGGCAATCAAGTTCTGATGCTGAATAGATGTGATCTTGCTTATATCAATCAGAGTATCTGCAAGTCAGAACATAATACTTTTAGGCAGCAGATAGTTCATACATGAAACTTATAAATACTATATCTTTTCACTTTGTTATCATCAAAACTTAAATATAGGGTAGTAGATTCAAACATTGTTCTAACAATCTCCCCCTTTTTGATGATGACAAAAACTAGATATTTTAAATGAGAATAACGTGAAAAGGTATCTGGAATATGTATCAGAATAAGAAGTAAAAAGGATAAGGAGTAAAGAGATATCAGAGTTGAGAGATACTTCGCCTGAGTTTATTACTTCCCTTTGATTTCACGTGTTCTTCAGGATCAGATCTTTTTGCCTTTCTTTGAACATCAGAGTATCAGAGCCTTTTGACTTATCAGAAGCTTTATGTCAGAGCAGAGCTTCAGAGTTTTTCTTGTCAGAGCTTTGCTTTGGATCAGAATATCAGAGCGGATCAGAACTTCATAGTGATCAGAGCTTCAGAGCTTCTAGTCTTCAGAGTGTCCAGGAGCTTCCTTGTACCTGTAGACTTTAAGCAAAACAGAAAAACATTTTCAAGTAATAGAGTTAGAATGTTTGAGAATTTCTGTCTGATTAGCCGTTATTGATTAAAATATCGTTCTTGTTCTCCCCCTTTTTGTCAGCAATCAAAAAGTGTTGGTGATGTGCTAAAACAATTAAGATCAGAAAAACTAATCATATTGAGAGAGTTCAGAATCAAAACAAGAAAATATTACAAAACATATTCAACCAGTACATCAGAAATATGCAGAAAAATGCTTGAGTGTTTGTGAGAAAGCGTAAGGAATGAGAATGAGAGATTAATGTGCTTAAATAGAGTTTTTAAAACTGTTTTGAAAAGATAAACGTTTTTTAAGAGAGAGAAAAATCATGATTTAATTTTAAAAGCATGATTACTTTTCATTAAATGCTTGCTGATTTTGGGGGATTTGAGAAAGATACTTAAAAACGGTTACCAGACATGTGTCTCAATGCACCCAATCAGCGCTTTGCCTTCTCAGAAGCGTGCACGCGTTCTGCTTCAGAGATATGCTGATGATTGGATGACACTTGTTTGATGTAGTGATCAGCACGTCTGTCTTTGAGCTTACACTCTCAGATCTTTAGACTTGCATCTGATACAATCTGCATGTTCTATCTTTCTGACAGGAGATTGGTCAGAAGTTCACAGAGAAATAATTACATTTTGAAGGTAAATATATGGAATTAAAACGTTTTCACTCTGGACACACTTTCATGCTGAGATGTTTCAGAATGAAATTAAACCTATCTTCTGAAAGGGGTTTAGTAAAGATATCAGCCCATTGATGGTCTGTATCTATAAATTTTAAGTTCAAAATACCTTTCTGAATATAGTCCCTAATGAAGTGATGTTTTATTTCTATATGCTTAGCTCTAGAATGTAAAATGGGATTCTTACTTAAGCAAATAGCAGAAGTATTATCACAAAGTATAGGAATGTTACTCTCAAAAATCTGGAAGTCTTCAAGCTGACTTTTCATCCAGAGCATTTGTGTGCTACAACCTGCTGCTGCTATGTACTCAGCTTCTGTTGTTGACAGAGCAATTGTTGATTGCCTTTTGCTGGACCAAGAGATTAGATTTTCTCCCAGAAACTGGAAGCTTCCAGAAGTACTTTTACGTTCCACTCTGTCTCCAGCAAAATCAGCATCACAGTAGCCTACTAAGCTGTAATCACTAGATTTTCTATAAAACAAACCCAGATTAGTAGTACCTTTCAGATACTTGAAAATTCGCTTAACAGCTGTTAAGTGAGATTCTCTAGGATCTGATTAGAATCTAGCACAGATACAAACACTGAATAATATGTCAGGTCTTGAAGCAGTCAGATAGAGGAGAGAACCAATCATACCTCTGTAGACTTTCTGTTCTACATTTTTGCTTACCTCTTCTCTTTCCAGAATGCACGTGGGATGCATTGGAATCTTTGATGGCTTACATTCTGAGAGATCAAATTTCTTCAGAAGATCTCTGATGTATTTGCTCTGATGAATGTAAGTTCCTTCTGGAGTTTGATTGATCTGAATTCCTAGAAAGAATTTCAGTTCCCCCATGAGGCTCATCTCAAATTCTGCCTGCATACACTTAGCAAATTTTCTTCCAAGAGAAGGATTAGTAGAACCAAAAATAATATCATCAACATAAATTTGACAGACTAAGATGTCACTCTTAACTGATTTACAGAATAGAGTAGTGTCCACCTTCCCTCTGGTGAATTCATTTTCCAGCAGAAAGTTACTTAGCCTTTCATACCAAGCTCTGGGAGCTTGTTTCAGACCATACAGTGACTTCTTTAGTTTGAAAACATGTTCTGGATGTTTTGTATTTTCAAAACCTGGGGGTTGGTGTACATAAACTTCTTCTTCTATATAACCATTTAAGAATGCACTTTTGACATCCATCTGATACAGAGTGATGCCTCTATTAACAGCAAATGAAATTAAAAGTCTGATAGATTCTAACCTGGCGACTAGGGCAAAGGTTTCTGTATAGTCTATCCCCTCTTGCTGACTATAACCTTGTGCAACCAGTCGTGCCTTGTTTCTGATGACTTGTCTTCAGAACCTGCAAATTCAATTTCTATACCTGCAAAAACTTCATTCTGCTTTGACTTTTCAGAGTCAAGCTTATCATCAAAACGAACACTGATTGATTCTTCCACAATCTGTGTTTCTGTATTGTATACTCTGTACCCTCTTGAGCGTTCAGAGTATCCTAACATAATACACTTCTGTGCTTTAGAGTCAAACTTGTTCAAATAATTCTTTGTATTTAATATAAAGCAAGTACATCCAAATGGATGAAAATATGAAATGTTGGGCTTTCTGTTCTTCCACAATTCATATGGAGTCTTTTCCAGAATAGGTCTTATTGAGATTCTATTCTGAATGTAGCACGCTGTGTTTATTGCCTCTGCCCAGAAGGTCTTAGCAACGTTTGTCTCATTGATCATGGTTCTGGCCATTTCTTGCAATGTTCTGTTCTTTCGTTCTACAACTCCATTTTGTTGGGGAGTTCTAGGACAAGAGAAATCATGCAGAATGCCTCTGTCATTAAAGAATGACTCAAAATCTTTATTTTCAAATTCTCCACCATGATCACTTCTGACTTTAACGATTCTAAGATCCTTTTCATTCTGAACTTGGTTACAGAAGGTAAGAAACACAGAGTGTGACTCGTCCTTGTGTCTTAAGAACTTTACCCATGTCCATCTGCTATAGTCATCTACGATTACTAACCCATACTTCTTACCACTGACTGAGGCAGTTTTAACTGGTCCAAATAAGTCAATGTGCAGAAGTTTTAATGGCTTAGAGGTAGAAACAACATTTTTGGATTTAAAATAAGGTTTAGCAAATTTGCCTTTCTGACATGCTTCACACAGAGCATCTGAATTGAACTTCAAATTAGGAAGTCCTCTGACCAGATTGAGTTTGTTAATCTGAGATATTCTTCTCATACTAACATGTCCCAATCTTCTGTGGCAGATCCACTGCTCGTTGTTAACAGACAGAAGACATTTTACATTCTGACTTTTTAGTTCAGAAAGTTTGATTTTGTAAATGTTGTTTTTCCTCTTACCATTAAACAGGATAGTCCCATCTTTCTGACTAACAGCTTTACATGATTTTTGATTAAAGATTATATCATAACCGTTATCACTTAATTGACTTATGGATAACAGATTATGCATCAATCCATCTACTAGCAGAACATTATTGATAGAGGGAAGATTTCCATTACCTACAGTTCCAGAGCCAATTATCTTTCCCCTCTGATTGCCTCCAAAGCCAACGTGGCCTCCAGGCTTAAGTTCCAGGCTTTGGAACATATGCCTTCTTCCCGTCATGTGTCGTGAGCAGCCAGAGTCCAGGTACCATGACTGGTGTTTCTGACTTGCTGCTAAAGATATCTGCAACATGTATTATTTTATCCTTAGGTACCCAGATTTTCTTGGGTCCTGATTTGTTAGTTTTACCAAAACTCTGGTTGAATTTTGGTTTCACAGAGTGCTTACTGCTAGTGTATTTGATATCATGTGTGTGACCATATACAAAATGTGAATTCAGAGGAGTGTGTTTAATGGTTAAGTCCATGACATTCTTTGGTGTAGGAACCTTACCTTGGTATCCTATTCCTTTCCTGCCGTTTCTGCTAACTCCATAGATCATTGAAGCCATTCTGCTTCTATCTATGCTTTTAGCTAGGAACTTCTGGAAACTGTGATCATACTCCTTGATGATCTCATCAGCGTTGCTGGGAGTTTCAGAAATTGGATCCTTCTCAGAGTTTTGTAAAGTGTTTTCTAATTCTGAAATCTTATTTCTCAGCTCAGAATTTTCCAATTTGAGACTCTCAGTCTTATTAGAGTCAGATTCAAGATTCCTTTTCAGGTCTCTGAATTTAGCTCTAATTTGCTGATAACGTTCCAGAATCTCATTAAGGCTTTCAGCAAGTTCAGCCTTTGTAAAGTTAACAGCAAAGTTAGGAAATACCTCTTCAGTGTCTGATTCTGAGTCTGATTCAGAAGCTTCACTATCTTCTGAAATGTTAGCCATGAGAGCTATGTTTGCCCTTTCATCATCTGATTCTGAGTCAGCTTCAGACGAGTCAGAGTCATCCCATGTAGCCATGAGACTTTTCTTCTTCTCTCTTCCAAACTTCTTTTTGGGCTTTTCCCTCTGAAGCTTTGGGCATTCACTCTTATAGTGTCCTTGCTCGTTGCACTCATAGCAGATGATGTCTTTGGTGTTTGGCTTTTTGCTACTGGAGGAGCCTTCAGATCTTCTGTATCCAGAGGAAGAATCTGTCCTTATGTATCTGGAAGAAGACTCGTTCTGATCAGATCTTCTGGGATTCCTGAACTTCCTTTGTCTTTGCTTCCACAGTTGATTTACTCTTCTGGAGAGAAGGGAGAGTTTGTCTTCTTCTGATGAGGATCCATCAGATGTTTTTTCAACTGCCTGCAAAACTTTAGACTCAAATTTTCTGTTAGATTTTAAAGCTAAAGGCTTACCTTGCTTCTGAGGCTCATCAGCTTCTAGCTCTATCTCATGACTTCTGAGGGAGCTGATAAGTTCCTCCAGAGTGATTTTGTTGAGATCTTTAGCTAGCTTCAGAGCTGTAACCATAGGTCTCCACTGCTTGGGTAAACTTCTGATGATTTTCTTGACGTGGTCAGCAGTAGAGTATCCTTTGTCCAGAACTTTGAGACCAGCTACCAGAATCTGTAATCTAGAGAACATGGTTTCAATGGATTCAGATTCTTCCATTTTGAACGCCTCATACTTCTGAATGAGCGCCAGAGCTTTTGTTTCTTTGACCTGAACGTTGCCCTCATGCGTCATTCTGAGTGAGTCAAAAATATTCTTTGTTGTGTCTCTGTTGGAGATCTTTTCATACTCAGTATAGAAGATGGCGCTGAGGAGGATGGTTCTGGCCTTGTGGTGATTCTTGAAGTCACGCTTTTGTTGATCAGACATTGTTTTTCTATCAATCTTCTGACCACTTGCATTCACAGGGTGCGTGTATCCATTTGTCACCATATCCCACAGATCAGCATCATGTGCCAGAAAGAAGCTTTCAATTCTGTCTTTCCAGTAATCAAAGTTTTCTCCATCAAATACTGGAGGCTTGCCACTGAATCTGTCTCTGTCCTCATTGTTGTCATTGCTGATGTGAGAATTGTTTCATGCCATTGTGTTTTTCTGACGCTGGATCTTGTACTGACACGGTTAAGTGTTTTAGCTCAGAACCAGGCGCTCTGATGCCAATTGAAGTGGTGAAAAACACAAGAAGGGGGGGTTGAATTGTAAAACTGAAATCTAATGCAATGAACACGATATTTTTATCCTGGTTCGTTTGATCTCAAACTACTCCAGTCCACCCGTCAAGGTGATTTCGCCTCTCTCCAACGAGGTCTTAATTCACTATATTCAACTGAATATTACAGACTGCTTTAACAACTGCTAAAGCCTTCTTGATCCAAACCACAACCCGGTTTGTCAAGGTAACACTTTCTTACAAAGAGATAAAACTAAGTGTGTGAATGTTTTCTACAAAACTTTATCACAACTGTGATGTATACACAAATTGAAGCTTAGAAACTAGATTGCTAAACAATAATGGAATATCAGAGTGTGTGGTTTAGCAAAACTGAGAGATTGAAGATTATGGTTTAGCTTTTGTGCGTGTAGAGATTTGGAGAGCATTAGCCATTTCAATCTTCAAAGCCTTGTTTATATAGCACTGAGATGATGAACGTTGAATGCAATATTCTTGATTCAATGCTAATAACAAGCTTTCCTTATTGAGCAGATCTTGTCTGGAATGAGGCCGTTGGAATTAATTTGCTTTCAATGCACAGTACCGTTGCTTACTTAATGCAAGTTCTGGCTTGGCTCATTCTGACTCTGCTTCGCTGCTGATGAACTGTTGTGTTTCTTTATCAGAGTGTTGAGCGCAGTCTTGTTCATCAGGCTTCAGCATGTACGTGAGTTGATCATCTGATTCTGACATTCTGATATGGCAATCAAGTTCTGATGCTGAATAGATGTGATCTTGCTTATATCAATCAGAGTATCTGCAAGTCAGAACATAATACTTTTAGGCAGCAGATAGTTCATACATGAAACTTATAAATACTATATCTTTTCACTTTGTTATCATCAAAACTTAAATATAGGGTAGTAGATTCAAACATTGTTCTAACAACGGCGTTGAATTTGTTGCAGATTTATCGTAGATGAATCAGAGAAGTTGCGAAATATGATGGTGCGTAATGTTGTGGACAAAATTGTTGTGAAACCGAGTGAAGATTAATGATCGTTGCAGAGGAATGAAGAAGTTGATTGAAGGTTGAAGAAGATGCGGTTACAGAGTTTTTCTAGGGGATGAAGGTGAAGTGCCGAGGAATTTCTCAGAGGATAATCTTAGAGGTGAGTATCTCTCTGTAAGTTTTTTGTTGTGAGCTCTCCCCTCTTTCAACTTTCTGCTATAATCTGTTATATTCAGTTAGCATTTGTTGGGAGTTTTCTGTTAGAAGTGGTTTTTTGACAGTTGAGGGTTAGTTAATTAGAATTCTGTTATGGAATTCTGATTTCAAAGTTTGTTATAAAACTGGATGGCTAGGATTGATCCTTTTCTGTTATGTAGTTTGGCCCTGTGAATTCAGTTAGAGGTTGTCAAACCTTTGTTACGGAGAATTGGAATCAGTTATAAGTTTAAAGGAGTAAAAAACTGTTAGGGTCTGAGATAGAATTTTGGTTCCAAGGGTTAGTTGTTAGTTACTGTTAGTTAACTGACTCTGTTATAAATATTAGAAATTATGTTATGGTTAATTGGAAAATTGGTTAGGCGGTTGTGGATTCTGTTAGTTTTGTTTTTTTGAAGTTTTTGTTACAGTTTGTTATAGGTTAGTTAGACTGTTTAAAGGTTGGTTAAATTTGTTAGTTTTGATCTGTTATTTCTGTTAAGCAGTTAGGGAGTTTGTTTTTCTGTTAGGAAGTTAGCTGGAAAATCAGTAGGTGGTTTGCGTGCACCTTTAACAGGTTCTTTGATTTATGGCTTTCCATCAGCAAATATGTCACTACCAGTTATTTCTCTCAACTTTGCTCTGCTCAGTGATTTTTCTGCTGATCATGCAGGAACATCTCCATGGAAAATATTATTTCCCGATAGCTCTGCAAACCTCTGGTCGTGTACCTTCTTCGATGTCTTCTCAACAGGTGATTCACCAAATAAGATATTACTTTGGCCACCTGCAGGATTAGAAACTTTCACTGATGTTCACAGATTTCTCGGAAGAGTTTCTCCCATATCCTTACTATCCTTTGATTCCGAAGTTCGTGCATCTGAAATGGAACGTGGCACAATTTCAGGAGGAGGGCCAAATATATCGTTCCCAGTGAGCTCCTTGGTTTTGGCATTTGATGTTTGCTTCTGAGTCTTTGCGTCTATGTCAGTTTGTAAAGTCCCACTCAGTTCACGCTGCTTTGCTACCTCAGGTAGAGAGGTAAGCCTTTTAGGACTAACACTTTCATCGGTGTTGAACGATATCTGACTAACTCCATTTATCGCTTGCTGATATATGCGTATGCTAGTTCTGTTATTTGAATTTACATAACCAGGTTCAGATGCAGAATCGTCAGCATTGTATGAAAATATACCATTTCCACTCATCTCTTTCATTTTATACCCTGAACACGGCTTGCTTTTGGAGAGAGTGAGAGCTTCTTCTTCAGAAAGTTGTTCGCTGTTGAGAACCTTGCTAATTCTATCAGAAGGCTGGCGAGAGCGGGTGGAGGAGACGGAGGCGGAGGATTCATACGGAGGAGGAACTTCAGACCAAGTGAGTAGATCAGAGGTGTTGGTGTATGGTTTTCTCATCGGCGTGCTTGCCATGGTTTTCTTAAATTTCCGAGCAACGACCATAGTTGTTGGAGGCAAGAGTAACAAACTTAGAGATAAAGGTTCAATGAAGAAGAAAGCTCTCGTTCGCTTGGTGACGAAATTTGAACCGGAAAATGTAATGTAAAGTATGAGGAAACTTGGTAGAAAAACTTTCTTAGGATGTAACACTACTTGAACTCTTGTAACGTTCCTTTGTAATTTTGAAATGGTGTATAATGTTTTGAACTTGGAGACTTGATAATGTAATTAATAGGTAATAAACATGTATTGTGATATTTTAGTGTAATGGATTTTCATAATTGTATTCCCTCTGAATATGTAAAATTTTGAATGTTTTCCTTTTTGTAATGGAGAGTTCAAATTCAAAAGAATGAAAATATTGATATTTCCTCCTTTATTTAACTTTGACTTCTTAATCTTCTTTTGACCTTATGTCTTGATGTATCTATGATATGCTAAATCATTCAGTAGTAACTTGTATGGATCTATGTTCTTCTTCTCTGACTTCATCACTTTTGAATAACTTATCATGCCACGAAAATCTTGCCACTAAAGATCTTTTGATGAATTAAAGGGATCAACATGCTTAAGTATCTCCTGATTCAACTTTAATTCAAAAACCATTAATGCTTTCCAAGAACATTAGGCTTTAGCTTGAGCTGATTGAATGGGGTTCAAAGAATGTAGCTTGTACCATAAGTATACCAAGTGATTAAAAGGAGATATTTTCCTCAGGGTACACAAACCATGATTTTCAGATAAAATCCAAGTAAAACTATCTGCCTCTCTCGCATAAAGCCCATGACCACATGACTTGAGATTCAAGTAATAGGTACCCTATTGTCTGATGAAGAAAGAACAATAGAAACTCTAGCCTATAATGCATTAACACATACACCAAAATTTCTTTAATGATTTGCATCTTGAGCAATGATAGAATCTCTCGAATGATGACTTCCACTGATGAACCCAAGACTTCACAAAGAATTGCTCTTGAATAGCGATAAGAGAAATAAACCTTTATCAATTGATGATGGTGAACATAAGAAGACGATGTTTGTAAAGTCTCCATGCCCTCACGGTCCCTTGAATGCCACATTATAGGATGCCTTGCATTATAAGCAACCATGAAGCCACTTTTCATATTGAAGAAGACCAAGAAAGATCGAGAATAAAGAACTCTGAGGATGATGTATAACCAAGTCTTCGTATTCATCAAATAATCTTGAGGATAAGGGATAACCCCAATTCACGCTCCATGTATCTTCGATTGAGACAAACCTGCAAAAGAGATAAATTCGTGATGAACTATATGAAACCCTAATCCTATGAGGATAAGTACCAAACCTTATTGTTAGTGAATTCGTGCAATGCTAGATGACCTAATGAAGTATGTATATGAAGAATGAGAGATGCGTAAGCAAGACTATCCTTATAAAGAGGTAGGACAGATTTGGGGTATTACAATTGCCCCTATTTAATCGTCTTAAACTTGAAAGTACGATTGGTGCATGCCTTTCGGGAGTTCAAGGTTGAAGATGATTAAATACCAATGCCAAAAATTTGTCCTGAGAGAGAGTAAGTGTTTTCTTTATTTTTGTGTTATCTGCTGGGGGAAAGAAATTTTGTTTTTTCAATGAAGAGACAGAGAATGGACTTGTAACGTGGAGTGATGCCAATATAAGACAAATGGTTGGTATGAAAAGACATCGGATGAGGTCTACGGGCGACCTACGATCCTAAGGTGAAACAATGAGGGTGATTTGATAGAGAACCTAGCCTAAGGGCGATCTCAGGTTCTGAGACAAAATATGGAAAGAACCTAGCCAAGAGGTGATCTTAGGTTCGACGATGATTTGTTGGAAGAACCTAGACAAGAGGCAATCTCAGGTTCGACGATGATTTGAAGGAAGAACCTAGCCAAGAGGCAATCTCAGGTTCGACGATGATTTATGGGAAGAACCTAGCCTACGGGCGATCTCAGGTTCCAAGATGATCTAAGGAAGAACCTAGCCTACGGACGATCTTAGGTCCGACGATGATCTATGGGAAGAACCTAGCCTACGGGTGATCTCAGGTTCTACGATGATCTATGGGAAGAACCTATCCTACGGGCGATCTCAGGTTCTAAGATGATCTAAGGAAGAACCTAGCCTGCGGGTGATCTCAGGTTCTAAGATGATCTGAGGAAGAACCTAGCCTACGGGCGATCTCAAGTTCTAAGAAGGAAACATGGGTTACGACATGACGATTGTTTAGATAAGTGACACGGACGAGCATCAAGAAAGGTTAAACACGGACGAGTGTTTGGATCAATACGGACGAGTATTGAAAGAAGATACATGCAAGTATCAAAGGTTAAACACAGACAAGTGTTTGAATCAATACGGACGAGTATTGAAAGAAGATACGGACGAGTGTCAGAGGTTAAACACGAACGAGTGTTTGAATCAATACGGACGAGTATTAAAAGAAGATACAGACGAGTATCAAAGGTTAAACACGAACGAGTATTTGAATCATTACGGACGAGTATTAAAAGGTTAAACACGAACGAGTGTTTGAGTCAATACGGACGAGTATTGAAAGGAGATACGGACGAGTGTCAAAAGGTAAACACGGACGAGTGTTTGAGAGACTGACAACGATGAGTGTTTAGGAATGGACACAGATGAGTGTTTAGGAATGGACACGGACGAGTGTTTAGGGAACTGACTACCAGACAAGAACTGGGTTTAGAATGACAAAGTGTATTGATTTGGTTGGGCATTGAAAAGGTGAAGGTCATCGACTGGGGTTTTGGGAATGATATCCTTCTGTAAGGACGTATTGTTGTCCTTGAATAATTCAGGTCTTTTGTGTAAGGTACCTGATTTGGCTTATACTTCGTATGCATGTTTGAATTTCTTTTTCCGTAAAGATCCATTCTGATGGATCGGCTACGCGTTTTTGAGGATGTAATGTTATGCAGTGATAACTATATGCAATGCAAAGAAATAGACTTCATGGGGATAAGAGAAGGCCCATTGGAGACCGCTGCTCATCACTGGGGATGTCAATATATATTGACGCTGAAAGTATGCAGTACCAAAGATCGCTGGGGATAATGATAAGAATTTGCATTGGGGGCCCATGATATTGAAGATTGTTGATGACTCTGCTGGAGATTGAATCGCTGACGAAGCGAGCCTTCAGATACGCTGCTAAATTCTGAATCGTACAGTTGGGGAAGAGATAATCTGGACAGACTCCCATATATCATGAACTGTTGAGAGGATGATAGAACTGAATATGCCGAAGAATGGATATTGAACACCATGTGGATCTCTTTGAATACATGCCCCAAGTTTACGCACACTGGGGAATTATCTCTTGAATCACTTGGGGATAAGAGATGGGCATGGACCTACGAATGCCCCGTTTTAGCTCTGCGAATGCCCCGGTTTAGCTCTGTGAATGCCCCGGTTTAGCTTCACTGGGGATGTTCTTGATTAACTCCACTGGGGGTGTACTTGCGCGTGCCGAGTCAAATGATGACTCTGAATTTCCAAATTCACTTGGGGAATTAGGTTTGAAATTGTCTGTAGCGGGTGAAGGAAGCTTCATGCGTTGGCTAAGTCAGGGTGACCGTTATGATGCTTTTAGCTTGATTCGTCTCGTACGACATAATTGGCTTGAGCAACTTTGCAAGTACGGATGAGGAATGCCCCTGTCTGGAGGATCTCTGAGAAGATCTATGCTGAATAGTATACCGGAATATTCGTGCCATAATACGATAAGAGGTGGTCTGCCCTAATGTCTTGAGCCATGAAATAAACTGCTTCTGACTACAGCTTTCTTGGAGAGATTTATCGAATCTCGACGTAACTGCCCCAGGTTGAATGAATTCTGAATAGATTCCTCGATGTGATAGCCCCTGATTGATAGTTTAAAGAGATTTATCAATGTGATAGCCTCTGATTGACAGCTTTGAAGGAATGCCCCAAATTTGGATGAACTCGGAGAGATCGACTCTCGAGTTGATTGTCCCAGATTGGCGGACTCTGCTAACTTCATCCTTGAAGGATACTCAGATTGTGAAGTGTCAAGATATGCTTTCGCTTAACAAAATCACTGATTAATATGCCCCTGGATAAGTCATTTCTCTTGTGGTAGCTGACTCTTGCTTCAACAGGGTATTCAAGCCTCTCTTCTCTGACAAGATTGAGCTCTTTACCAATTGTTCATTGTGTAAACTTACTTGATGTCAATCAGTTGTTTTGTATGCAGAAGAATGTTTATTATGAGAATGATAATTCTAATGCAACACATATGTAAGTCTTGAAGTTTTATTAAAAAACTTTGAATGAAATGACGTCACAATTCTGTTGTGAACGAGTCACTAGCTAGAGAGAAACATTTGCAAAAAAAAATTTATTTTTTTATGAAAGATAATGCAAGCATATGATGCCAACACAGATATTCAAACATACCTCTTAGGAGTCAGTTAAATGTTATCTCGTTGTAGCATGCTTTCGAATTGACCCATGCTTCAGTTAGGACTTTTATGGGTTGTAACGTGGCCTGGTTCACGGTTTTAGAAAAAAGGGTTTAAGGCTCAAAATTTATTTGGTGCCCACCCGTTCTCCATGATGTTCTCCATTCCTACGTTCAGTTGACCCGATACAAGCGTTCATCTCTCGAGAAGAGTTTGTGATGATTAAGGAACTACCGTGGTTTCTTGGACACGATAGTCACTAACTTCTGATTTTGGTGTCTGATCAGACGACTTTGTTCTTTGATAAGGATTTTCATTGGTAATCCTTTTCTTGCCTTTTAGGCTTTTCAATTTCCTTCTTGCTTTCCCTAATTTTTTTCCTGGACAAATTCTTTTGAATTTCGATTTGGAAGTCCAGCGGGATGTCCCAATTTTTGCCTAAGCGACTTGTTTTCAAGTTTCGACTTAGCGGGGATTTTTGTTTCTTTCTTATTCATATTTCCACTTTGAACAAGTCATTGATCTTTACGTTATTTTGATTTGTTGGAAGTGATTTTGACTGCCTGAGTCTTTAGTAGATGATGGATAGCCATTATAGTATCGTCATTTGTTGACCTCCTGATGTGCGAGAGATACCCATTGGGGGTATCGTGAATAGACACACGTTGTTGTTAGACGAGGGTTAACCATTGTAGTTTTGACTTTTCCTCAACCCTTTGACTTTTCCTCAACCCTTTGATGGATAACCATTGTTGTATCCTTGGATGCACACTCTTGATGAGTTCTAAATGCTTGATTAGATTAGCCGAACACTACCCGCCCCAAGGTTAAAATGAGGGTTTTTTCTGAATAGAAAAGAAACTCCTACTTCGAAGGCTCAGAGGGGTTAAAGAGGGTCTATCTCCCTTATATCTCCGGTGTTTAGGAATTGAAACAAGGCTTGTACATCGTCAGCAGGGTCTTACTCAAAAGCGTACCAACCAGAGATTTTTTCGTTTTTAGATTATCATCCTCCTCCTTTGAATCTTTACCTAAGCATAAGACTAGGAAATTTGGCATCAATATGCAAGTAAAACATTTAAAGAGTGATAGCGAATGGATGAATAAAAATGAAAGGAATACTTCAAGACAAGCATACCTATTGCATTAAGATTTTCATTCAAACATAGACAAGTTTCTATATACAAGCAATGCTTAAACAAACAAGCAAGAATGCAAATGAAAATGCAGTAAAGAGAACCAATGTTTGCCATTATTGAGGAGACTTGACTCCATATGGACTTGCTGATTCTGACGACTTTCTGTAGCCTTGATGCTTGAGTGTGTGAGAGAATTCCCCTTTGATCTGATGTGAGCATGACAGTCTCTGAATTGATCCAGTCTTGGACTTGGTCTCTGGATGACATACCATCTTCAATCGATTGGCCAGGTGCCCCAGTATAATGTGCATAGAAGTTTCTTTCAAGAGAACGAATGAAGGATTTACCCAGCGAACCGGTATAAACTGCATCACCAAGCACATCATGTCTTAAAGAAATAATAGACATTATCATTAGAGTTTCCATGACCTGGCTTATCTGAGTATTCAATCAGTTATCTTCCTGTTCGAAGAAATTTATGACCACGGGCCAAAGCTTGCATGCACCACTCGGAGTTATTCCATAACTGATCTCTGAGCATGTGACAGTAAGAATCAAATTGAACCTCTGAAGAAAGCCCTGGGTCTGAATAAGAATCCCCAATCTTCAGGTACCTGTAATGAATGCATGAACATGCATGGGGTGCATGAATGAATGCCATGTCATGTATGCAAAGGCATGAGATCTAAGAGGATCAAGGTTCCATCATTTCTGGATATGATTGTTGCACTGCTTCTGAACCATATGAATATCATTAGATCAAAGGTCTGGCGTAGCTCCTGTACATATAAGAACCAAGTACCCCGTAGATTATCAACAGTACAGGATCAATGCTTCTGGAACCAGGTATTGTTGAGTCTTCTCTGGATATGCTGGGAATACCAAGATAGAAGGCTTGAATGAACCTCCAAGTAAACCAGTCAGGAACTCAGAAAATAAATCTGAGAATCATTCGGTCGCCAACAGAATATAGCATCAACAGAAATCCAGAACATAACCATTAGAACGAATAGTTACCGTCTGAGCATAGTCACCATCTGAATATGAGCAATCATCTGAACATAGTCACCAACTGCACTTGTGATCATGATTCCCTCCCCACTCACGTGTGAAGACTAGGTCAGGGTAAGATAATGGTAACTTGAAAATCACAGGTTCGCCTGAAAGTAAAATCATCGCAATACAGACGTGCATGATGAAAGTACCTCCAATTGAACCTCATCCGAGCGTGGTATATGACATGACCGCACTAATCGGACCACGTCCTATAGCCGTCATGCCCCCACTCTATTCCTAGGTGTCCTAGTGCACTCTGGCCTGGGTACTGGGCCTTTTACCTCAATAGTAACACCCACCCAATCAAGAAGCGAATCCAGTACAACAGTAATATATGGAAGACAGTAAAATGCAGTGCATACATATGCTCAAGTATATACAAAATGAGTGAATAAAATGAAAGCATAAAAATAAACACCCAAAGAAAGCAAGGGCTAGGAGCGACTCCGGGATGGACCAGCATTTGGTCGACCTATTCCCCAGTGAAGTCGCCAGCTGAAACAACCGGCTGAAAATCATCAAACAATGAAGTCGCCATCGAACGTCTTTTATCCCACATGTAGGGAGAGGTAAACATCGAGAAAACTTGAGAAGGGAGAAGTCATTGTCTTGCGACCGAGAGATCGGGTAAGGGAGTCTGTTACGCGAGGGGAAGGTATTAGCACCCCACACGCCCGTAGTACTCTATGGTATCCACTCTTGTTATCTATCTTATAGGTGTGTTTAATCTATGCTTACAGTTTACTATACTACTGAAGGGAGAATGCATGCAAAAGAAAGGGAGAAAAGAATGTAGGGAAAATAAAATTGTGCTCGCTTGGACCCTACCCCAATGCCTACGTATCCACTTTGAGGAATCAGAGCTACCGTAGTTCGGCTCATATGTTTTTGTTTGTTTGTGTTTT
Organism: Vicia faba; assembly: GCA_948472305.1. Classification (NCBI taxonomy): domain Eukaryota; kingdom Viridiplantae; phylum Streptophyta; class Magnoliopsida; order Fabales; family Fabaceae; genus Vicia; species Vicia faba. The sequence continues at coordinate 1,524,387,867 of OX451737.1, forward strand.
TTATGGACGAAGTTAATTCCGCCTTTTGTCGCAGCTCGACCTTTGGAGACTTATGCGTTGGCACAGAAGTAAATTAATCATGTCCTTACCTGAAAAGGGTTTTTGAGAAAGGTGCTCGAGCGCACAAAATGGTTTGAGTTGGTTTGTATTTTATTGCAGATAATGACTAGTTGACCTCAAGAGAGAGATGTTAGCCACTTTTCTACTTAGCCATGAAAGGAGTCTTTGAGAATTGAACCACACCTAGACTTGAGATGAAGAACAATAAGATCGAGAAGAGACTCGCTTATTGTTTCCCATACTAAGCAAAGGCATGATTCTCATCAATAGATTTAAAGTGTTTTGAATTTTGAAAGAAAGAAGTTTTAGTTTTAAATGCATATGCAAAAAGGGAGAGAAAATTTAAAGGGGACTAGCCTATTTCTACACCTAATGTTGTCATGCGTTGTTAGACCTAAAGTTATAATTTTGAGGGAATTCTACCTAATGTTAGCATGCATAGCTTGCAGTAAAGCCCTGTTTCACATGGTTTCTAGAAAGCAAAAGGTGTGAAGATGAGGAACAAAATGAGATCGCGATGATACCGAACGGAGAAGGTCCGTTGCCTCTTCAAAGCCATACAAGTGATTAGAAAACTCTACCGAAAGCTGCTTCGCATGAGTGATCATAGAATTAATCTCCAAGCATTCCATATTGCAGAAATTGCATCATTACCATCACGAAATCTTGACTAGAATGATAATGAAAATGAATACCAAATATGAAAAATAAAATAGTGAAAAACTCTAATTGAAATTCTAAAAAGAAATTCTAAAGAGTTCTAAAATATTCTATTATTTTATATCATTCTATCGCCAATTAATCAACAATTAATAGGAGAAAAAACTTAAACCAAATATTTAAATGAGAGATGAAGTCAGGGATTGTGGCTTAGTAAGGGCGCTAGGCCCAAGTAGTGAGTCCAATAAAACCTTATTTTTAACACTAGCACAAAAACAATGACAATGGGCCCAGAAAGCGGTTTGGCCCAATGTCCATCAACAACAATCCATAGCTTGTTTTTTATTTTTCATTATTTTACTAGAAATAAATAATAATAAAAAAACAAAAGAAAAAGAAAATCAAAAAGAGGAACGTGAGATTAGGGTTAGATGAGTTATCCTCTTCATTCGTCAATGATGCCGCTTCCTTCTCCTATTCTCCACCCCGGAGCTGTCAATCTTCTTCTCCGATCTTCCTTGCTCATATTGTCGTTGTGACTACTTCATCTTCTCCGTCTTATCTTCCCTCTCTATCAAACTCCCTTCTGATTCCTCATTGATTTCACGGATTCCCTTGTCTCCCTTTGCTTCATCGCAACCTCAACCTTCACACTCTGCCATGAGTGATTTGTTTGACATTGTTCTCTCGTCACTAGCGTCATGGGCGACTCAACTCAGACTTCGCTTCAACTCAACCTTTTACTTACCGTAATCTCTTCATTAAAACCTCTTCTGTCAGAGAAGATGCTTATTCAATTACGAAGAATTGAATAGAAAACCATAGGTTTAGGTATGTATCTTCTTCTTATTTTCTTCTTCTTTTTCGATCCACTTCTGTGTTTTTTGTTCTCGCGACTTATTGATGATGTGACAAAATAATGTTGCGATACGAATTTTTGTCGATGAGAAACGGCGTTGAATTTGTTGCAAATTTATCGTAGATGAATTAGAGGAGTTGCGAAAGATGATGGTGCGTAATGTTGTGGACGAAATTGTTGTGAAACCGAGTGAAGATTAATGATCGTTGCAGAGGAATGAAGAAGTTGATTGAAGGATGAAGAAGATGCGGTTACAGAGTTTTTCTAGGGGATGAAGGTGAAGTGCCAAAGAATTTCTCAGAGGATAATCTTAGAGGTGAGTATCTCTCTGTAAGTTTTTTGTTGTGAGCTCTCCCCTCTTTCAACTTTCTGCTATAATTTGTTATATTCAGTTAGCATCTGTTGGGAGTTTTCTGTTAGAAGCGGTTTTTTGACAGTTGAGGGTTAGTTAGTTAGAATTCTGTTATGGAATTCTGATTTCAAAGTTTGTTATAAAACTGGATGGCTAAGATTGATCCTTTTCTGTTATGTAGTTTGGCCCTGTGAATTCAGTTAGAGGTTGTCAAACCTTTGTTACGGAGAATTGGAATCAGTTATAAGTTTAAAGGAGTAAAAAACGGTTAGGGTCTGAGATAGAATTTTGGTTCCAAGGGTTAGTTGTTAGTTACTGTTAGTTAATTGACTCTGTTATAAATATTAGAAATTCTGTTATGGTTAATTGGAAAATTGGTTAGGCGGTTGTGGATTCTGTTAGTTTTGTTTTTTGAAGTTTTTGTTAAGGTTTGTAATAGGTTAGTTAGACTGTTTAAAGGTTGGTTAAATTTGTTAGTTTTGATCTGCTATTTCTGTTAAGCAGTTAGGGAGTTTGTTTTTCTGTTAGGAAGTTAGCTGGAAAATCAGTAGGTGGTTTGCGTGCACCTTTAACAGGTTCTTTGATTTCTGGCTTTCCATTAGCAAATATGTCACTACCAGTTATTTCTCTCAGCTTTGCTCTGCTCAGTGATTTTTATGCTGATCCTGCAGGAACATCTCCATGGAAAATATTATTTCCCGATAGCTCTGCAAACCTCTGGTCGTGTACCTTCTTCGATGTCTTCTCAACAGGTGATTCACCAAATAAGATATTACTTTGGCCACCTGCAGGATTAGAAACTTTCACTGATGTTCGCATATTTCTAGGAAGAGGTTCTCCCATATCCTTACTATCCTTTGATTCCGAAGTTCGTGCAGCTGAAATGGAACGTGGCACAATTTCAGGAGGAGGTCCAAATATATCGTTCCCAGTGAGCTCCTTGGTTTTGACATTTGATGTTTGCTTTTGAGTCTTTGCGTCTATGTCAGTTTGCAAAGTCCCACTCATGTTCACGCTGCTTTGCTACCTCAGGTAGAGAGGTAGGCCTTTTAGGACTAACACTTTCGTCGGTGCTGAACGATATCTGACTAACTCCATTTATCGCTTGTTGATATATGCGTATGCTAGTTCTGTTATTTGAATTTACAGAACCAGGTTCGGACGCAGAATCGTCAGCATTGTCTGAAAATATACCATTTCCACTCATCTCTTTCATTTTATACCCTGAACACGGCTTGCTTTAGGAGAGAGTGAGAGCTTCTTCTTCAGAGAGTTGGTCGCTGTTGAGAACCTTGCTAATTCTATCAGAAGGCTGGCGAGAGCGGGTGGCGGAGACGGAGATGGGGGAGTCAGACGGAGGAGGAACTTCAGACCAAGTGAGTAGATCGGAGGTGTTGGTGTATGGTTTTCTCACCGGCGTGCTTGCCATGGTTTTCTTGAATTTCCGAGCAACGACCATAGTTGTTGGAGGCAAGAGTAAAAAACTTAGAGATAAAGGTTCAATGAAGAAGAAAGCTCTCGTTCGCTTGGTGACGAAATTTGAACCGGAAAATGTAATGTAAAGCATGAGGAAACTTGGTAGAAAAACTTTTTTAGGATGTAACACTACTTGAACTCTTGTAACGTTCCTTTGTAATTTTGAAATGGTGTATAATGTTTTGAACTTGGAGACTTGATAATGTAATTAATAGGTACTAAACATGTATTGTGATATTTTGGTATAATGGATTTTCATAATTGTATTCCCTCTGAATATGTAAAATTTTGAATGTTTCCCTTTTTGTAATGGAGAGTTCGAATTCAAAAGAATGAAAATATTGATATTTCCTACTTTATTTAACTTTGACTTCTTAATCTTCTTTTGACCTTATGTCTTGATGTATCTATGATATGCTAAATCATTCAGTAGTAACTTGTATGGATCTATGTTCTTCTTCTCTGACTTCATCACTTTTGAATAACTTATCATGCCACGAACATCTTGCCACTAAAGATCTTTTGATGAATTAAAGGGATCAACATGCTTAAGTATCTCCTGATTCAAATTTAATTCAAAAACCATTAATGCTTTCCAAGAACTTTAGGCTTTAGCTTGAGCTAATTGAATGGGGTTCAAAGAATGTAGCTTGTACCATAAGTATACCAAGTGATTAAAAGGAGATATTTTCCTCAGGGTACACAAACCCTGATTTTCAGATAGAATCCAAGTAAAACCATCAGCCTCTCTCGCATAAAGCCCATGACCACATGACTTGAGATTCAAGTAATAGGTACCATATTGTCTGATGAAGAAAGAACAATAGAAACTCTAGCCTATAATGCATTAACACATACACCAAAATTTCTTTAATGATTTGCATCTTGAGCAATGATAGAATCTCTCGAATGATGACTTCCACTGATGAACCCAAAACTTCACAAAGAATTTCTCTTGAATAGCGATAAGAGAAATAAACCTTTATCGATTGATGATGGTGAACATAAGAAGGCGATGTTTGTAAAGTCTCCATGCCCTCACGGTCCCTTGAATGCCACATTATAGGATGCCTTGCATTATAAGTAACCATGAAGCCCCTTTTCATATTGAAGAAGACCAAGAAAGATCGAGAATAAAGAACTCTGAGGATGATGTATAACCAAGTCTTCGTATTCATCAAATAATCCTGAGTATAAGGGATAACCCCAATTCACACTCCATGTATCTTCGATTGAGACAAACCTGCAAAAGAGATGAATCTGTGATGAACTATATGAAACCTTAATCCATGAGCATAAGTACCAAACCTTATTGTTAGTGAATCCGTGCAATGCTAGATGACCTAATGAAGTAAGTATATGAAGAATGAGAGATGCGTAAGCCAGCCTATCCTTATAAAGAGGTAGGACAGATTTGGGGTATTACACCTCTTTGCGCAGAAGTTTGAAAAATGAAAGAACGTGTTGCACGGATTTCGCCACGAATTGGGAGAGCGAGGTGAGCATGTTGTTTAGGACTTGTATGGATTTCTTCGAGCTAGGTGTAGGGAGCTCGGATAATGCCCGACATTTGTCGGGTTCCTCGTTCCGTTAGATAAAAAACGAGGAACTTGCCCGCTTTAACCCTGAAGGTGCATTTCTCGGGGTTGAATCTCATTATGCATTGCCTCGCTTGGGCAAAGACCCTTTTGAGGTGGGCAGCATGGTCAGTGTTTGTTCGAGATATGATGATCATGTCATCCATGTATACCTCGAGCATGTCACTAATCTCGTCGCAGAAGACTCTATTCATTATCTGCTGGTACGTTGCCCCTGTGTTTTTCAGGCCAAAGGGCATTACATTGTAGTAGCAATTTCCCGAGCTGGTCGTAAAAGCAGTGCAATGCTTGTCATTCATCGCCATTGGGATTTGATTATAGCCCGAGTAGGCGTCCATAAATGATAAAATTTTATAGCCGACCGAATTGTCGACCAGCATGTCAATATTAAGCAAAGGAAAAGCGTCTTTGGGACATACCCGATTAAGATCAATATAGTCAACACACATTCTCCATTTTCCATTATTTTTCTTAACAAGTACAACATTTGAGAGCCAGGTTGAGTACCGGGTCTCAAAAATAAAATTAGCCTCTAGAAGGTCTTTTACAGCATTTTCAGCAACCTCCGCTTTCTTGGGAGACTGCCTACGTCTATGTTGTACTATCGCCCTAACGACTAGATTAATGGCCAATTGATGACAGGCGACCTCGGGGTCGAGTCTGGGCATCTCCGCAGCACTCCACGCAAACAGGTATGCATTCTCCCTCAAGCAAGCTTTGATCTGCTTCTTTGCCAAGTTGGGGAGTCTGGTGCCGATCTTCACCCCTTTGCGAGGGTCTACACCGAGGGGGACGAACTCGAAGTCTCCATCCGGGATTGGTCGGAGGAGTTCGTGTTTTCCATTAGGTACTTCATCCTTGTCGAAGCGGGTGTCAAGTGAGATGGAGTCGACCTTCGGTGGAGCCCTTTGTTCTTATGTCTTGACAGGTTGTGGCTCAAGTCGAGCAATAGCAGCTCTCTTGGCAAGTCGCGCTCCGGTGTCGACTGTACTATGTCCCTTAGAAGTCGCGTTGAAACATCTTAGTGCAACTGAAATGTCCCTGTGGATGGTGGCGACGCGTCCCCTCCTTGTATAAAATTCCCACAGATGACGCCATTGGTCATACCTGACCAGAATGAACCGTCACAGCCTACGTCGAGCAGAAGTTGAAAGTGAGGTGGGGGTACCTGCAAGACACTCTGATTTCAAAGTGAGATTCGGAGTGATGGAAGCAAGTAAGAGTGAGTAAGAAGTGATCAATATCTGACCCTCTTAAGTGAGAGGTTATCTATGACCCCTAACACTGGGCCAAGGTCCCCTCATTGGGCTGGGCAAGCAGGCCCAAAGTGGAGACTGCCAGGTTCTACGTGAGTAGTGGAGACTAGCACGTGGTCCCCTACCCGGAAGGATTCCTCCGCATGATCAGGAGGATATGGTTGCGGTCTTTTCGGGGTCAAGTGAACTCCGTGATATTCGGAGGCGTTGATAGTCAGCCCTACAAGGAGGATGCTCGTGGGGTACTTCTTCCCGTCGCGCATGATCCCTGTCAGCCATGAGAGTGTCTGGGGGGATCGGTCTTGCTTGAGGAGAATTCTGGAGGATACTCTCGAGGTCCTCTTGACTGGCGGTGCTCCTTCTCGCATCTTCCTGGGTTTATCCTCGTGTGACGAGGAGGCGTCCTCTCGAAGAGTGGGGGTTATTGCTCGACACAGTCGAGGGCAGATTTGGTCAGCTGGTCTTAAAAAACATAGTTGGGTTGGACCTCATATGGAGTTGGACCAAGAGCAGGCCCAGTCCAGAACAGTTCATAACCAGTACATTACATAAATTTGTCATGACATCTTGTTTATCGTGCAATACATCAAAACATCAACATAACATAACATAGTCATTGGTTTAGTAACCTTTGGTTCAACAGCCTTTAGTTCACTAGTCATTGGCTCACCAACCTTTGTGTGAATACAAATTCACCATTAGATGTTTTACATGATGCCAAAACTAGGAAAACTTAGCATTTATGTATATTGGATGGTATCTCTGTGTCTTGTGACACTCCTTTCCATTAGAGGTCTTAGGAACCATTAAAAACCATTTTGAAATTGACTAAAGTCTTGAAAAACAAGTTTATGCATAAATTTGTATTGCATGTGTCGACACATACGTATTTCAGGTCGACACACGCAACTTAGTTTTAAAGCTTGTAGCCTCTGGAGGGCTTAGGTCGACACATGCATGCATATAGGTCAAAACATACTGAAGCTTTTAAGAAATTGCATAAACTCTTATTTTATATGTCGATACATACGAATTTCAGGTCGACACATGTTCTGCTTTTTTAAAGCTTAAAGCTACTGACATGCTTCAGTCGACACATCCATTTTTCAGGTCGATACATACAGTTGAAATTTTACTATGTGTCGACACATACAATTTTTAGGTCGACACATACTGTTTGATTAGGTCAATTTTTTAATTATCTTTAATTCCAAAATTCTCCTTTTTGCATCTAAACTTCCACAACTATAAATACATCATTCATGCATCATTCCAACTTGATGATACCATAAAAATTTTCTGCAATTGCTCTTCACTTTCAACCTCCAACCTATGCATACACACTAAAAAATCACACATGATAATCTTTTATTGGGGCGCCATCTAGACGAGGTTTGATAACGTCCAATTAGGCTCTTGTATAGCCGAGAATATTGAGTTAAGATTTACAGGGGTCTTCATCTGGAAAAACCGCGGCTTTTTCTTCCAAGATCATTGATTGATTTAGAGTTCAATATAGGATTGCGGCCTAGTGAAAGCATTTGGAGATAAAGAACACAAATGACCTTTTGGAGATAAAGAACGCAAAGGAAGTAGCACAAGAATGACGAATCGAATTGAAGTCTTGTGTTGCAATAGGTACAATTGATTGTGTGCAAAAATCTTTAGAGATAAAGAATGCAAAGGAGTAGCAATATCGACAAGTCAATTGGGATTTATTGTGTCTTGGTCTTTCTCAAGATCAAAAGAAGAGAAGGGGTTGAATCAACAACAAACAATTAGGGCTTGTAGGGTTGCTCTTGGAATGCTTCTCTTGTATCGACTTTTTGCATAGTAAGAATTATCCTAATTTCAAATTGGAATTAGACACAGACGTATCCACACACGAGGACGGAAGTGGGAAACTGTGTAGACAAATCCTTTTGTCCCTTTTTCTTATCGCTTTACTTGCTTTAACTTTCATCAATCAATTTGTCTAATAGCAATGAGTAATCGATCGACTCGTAGGAATTTTTCCGTGACTGTTTTTATTTTAAATTAGGTGTTGATTTGCTTATAACCACTTTTGATTATAAGAGTTTTTTGTATCAACATAACTCAAAGAAAAATTCTGAAAATTTGGTCGCACGCCAAGTGTTCAACAAATTGTTGTTTGTTCTTTTGATTATTACCATTGTAAATAATATTGCTAGTAACTTGCTACGATTAATATCTTGTTACTTGATTGAAGTATATAAATTCTATATTATAGTATTCATTTCATAATTTGTTTTATATTTGTATATTCGACTTCCAATAGCTTGATTCGTATAGACGACACTTTTTGAAAATCTTTCGCGTGCACTCTTTTTTAATTACTTTTAAAACCATAATTTTTAACTTGATTTTTTGGTTCGGTGATCTATTCACTTCACCCTCTCTCTAAATAAGACGTTGTCGTCTAACACTTTGGTTCAGTAGCCTTTGGCTTGATAGGTGATGTATCTACACACAAAGGCTGGATGCCCAAAACATCATCATACTCCAGCAAAGTAGTCAAAGTATCAACATCCTAATCATAGAACTTGTCCAAAGGTGAAGACAGTGTAGTTGGTACGTTTCCAGTTTCATCATTTGACAGTTGCATCATCCATATTGTCTTCATTCACACCTGGTACATCATTTCCACTTCCATCATTAACAATTGCTTCTTCTATATTTTCTTCATTCACACATGGTTCATTTACAATTGGTTCCATCTCATTTGGTTCATTGATAGTTTGATCACTTACTCCCACTTTTGATTTCTTTTTTTTTTATTATCTTTTTTTACTTTGTTCCATGCTTACTTGTGCATTTACATAGAAAACCTTTACGCCTCCCCTGGTTCTAACAAAATCAATTTATCAAACAACACAAGCTTCTGAAATTACAAAATAGAAAGAAAAAAATAGTTTAAGGATAATAAAGTATCCCTTTTTTTGTTACCATGTTGACTTGGGTTGTTTGACTGGCCTGTGTAGACAGCTCCTCTCTAGGTAGCTCTTCTCTAGGAAAGTCCTCTCTAGGCACATTTATGTTCAACAACAAACATAATTAATTCAGTAACATCTCCATCGTCCTCTCTAGGTAGCTCTTCTCTAGGAAAGTCCTCTCTAGGCACATTTATGTTCAACAACAAACATAATTAACTCAGTAGCATCTCCATCGTCCTTAAATGGTTTTAAATCTTCTTCAAAACATCTTTGTTCATGTTTCCACCACATCTTAACAGTATTAACATCAAACTCAGGTTTAAGAGATTTCACAAAGTCACAGGCTTCAAAGAAGGACCAATAATCTACATCTTGACTATTAAAGACATATACATCCCCACTATCATATCTTAGCTCTGGGTCTTTTACAAAACAACCCTTTATATAGAAGACCACTTTAAATTTACTCATTTCTTGTACATAATTTACCAATTTAGATTTAAAATTTACCAATTTAGGTCAAACACGATTAAGTTTAAAATGTACTAATTTAGGTCAAACACAATTAGGTTTAAAATTTACCAATTTAAGTCAAACATAAATTTTACCTATTACAGATTCAGATACGAAATACTACCTACCTATATATGTAATCAGATACTCTAACAAGGTTAATGTGATAAAAAAATATTATATTTTTATAGTACAAATTATCATGATTCAAAGTAAAGCTCATCTAAATCATTAAAAGACCAGGAATCAAATGTGTAATCTAAAAATAATGATAACTAGAACGGAAGTTTGTGAAAATTTAGCTACAAATATACACAACCATTTAGTAACCATCCACTTATAATATACTTACATAAATAAAACAAAATGTGATTTTAAAAAGGAATAAGCTTTCTTTCGGCCATGATTCTATCTTCTGGAAATACTTAGATGGAACAACACCTAACTATAACGAGAAAATATATCCAGATTTAAGCTTTTCTGATTGATAAATAAGATTCTTTTTAATAATATATCACATTACTACTTATTACTTCTCCATCTGTTGGTAAACCACAAAAGAAATGAACATGCAATCTCTTCATGGGTTTCAGACCTGATGTTAGAATTGAGTCTAAGTTCCTTCTATATAGGTTCCATGAACACAAACTGCATTTTATGGAAAAATCAAGATGTAAAGCAAATCAAATAACAATATAGAATTTTTTTCTAACAGAATATGATTTGTAAATTCAGTATACGGCTCTTCAGTTGTTATAGAACTGTGTTAATATGATATGGTTCATGGTACAACTGATAAATGCCAACATATACAATTTTCAAAAGATAATTTTGAATTACAAATATGTACATAATTTAGCAGTTAATGTGTAGCTAACTGTTAAGTTCGCTGTAATAGAAGTCTATACTCTAGCTAAACAAACTTCAATAAATATGCACCTGGAAATTCTTCAGCCAAAAGGAATGGTTTCAATAAGCTTCCAGTTTCAACAGCCTGCGGATCAAAAGTGAATGGCCATATTTTAAGAGAATATCGAAAATATTGAATGAATGACACTTATGCAATAGATATTATTGCAATCTCGTAACTTGAGTAGTTCGGAATATCTGAAGCCAAGAGCAATTATATGCCAGTAGGTCTATAGCCCAGTGGTGAGCAGTCCTGACAAGGTTTTTCTCGTGTTCACAAATTGAATTCTACTTTTCTTTCACCTCTATCCAAGTAAAGATAAGTGGAACTAGCGGCAGTTAACGGCGGCTCGCAAGCCAAAAGCGCAATGCCCAAATCCTACCACCACTGTGTTATTCTGCTATAGCATAGTATTGACAATATAGCTCTGCTCCCAATTAGTTACACCACTTTGCTTACACTTTCTTAATCATTAATTGCCTAGCACAGATATGTTATTTTCAGTACAAACAATATTATAACTTAAGTGGTTTAGATTTGTATGGTATTAATAGTACTAACAATGAAAGCATATATTTTTTTAGTGAAACATTTAACTAATCAATATATTTTGAAGCCATGGAAGCAGCTTTATAAAGTAAAAAAAAAAAAACAAGCAGTGGTTTAGAACTTCAGAGATATGACTTTATGTCATATAGGTGAAAATATGCAAAAGAAAAGAGAGAGAATTGCAAGAAAAAATAGTTTCAAAGAACATTTCATTGATGGCATCTCAACACAACAATGACTAGCAAACTTGAACAAATAATTAGGTGCATTACCATTTGAATGTACTACAGAGTACACTCCCGGTCACTTCAATTATACAAAACATAATAGGAAAATTTGATGAGTCAATATTTGGTGGATAAAATATATTTTACCGTTGTTGTGTGGCCTTAGTTTGCACGTATTAGTAGCTCCCCGTTCTCTTGTATGAGGCTGAAACATTGTTTATTATCTTTTCGAACAGCCTGAGGATAACAAAGAGATACTTTAGACTAAACTATAGCCTGGGAGTTTAAAGGCATTTCTCTTATCTATCATTTCTCTTAATCTCTCGACATCCTTGAATCTCCCAACACCTGCCAAAATATTGGACATTAGAACATAATCACCGCCATGCCCTTTCTCCATCTCCAGTATCTTCTTGGTCACCCTCTGACCAATTTCAACATTATCATGAACACTGCAAGCTCCAAGAAGTGTCCTCCAAATAACATCATTTGCAACCTCACGGGGAACCTGCAAGGCAACCTTTTCAGCTTCTTCCAACCTCCCAGCTCTCCCAAGCATATCTATCACACAACCATAGTGTTTAACATCCGGCACAAGCCCATAATCATTCACCATTTTACCGAAAAACTCAAGCCCCTCCTCCACCAATCCCCCGTGACTACAAGCACTCAAAACACTAAGAAACGCCACATGATTCGGCCGCACCCCAGCCTTCTCCATTCTTTCAAAAGTCTCCACAGCCTCCCTCACCATCCCAAATATAGCAAAACCAGATATAACAGAATTCCACGACACCAAATTCTTCCTCCACTCAGGCATCTCCGAGAACAATCTACTCGCACTCTCTATACATCCACACTTGGCATACAAATCAATCAACGAATTCACAATCCTTATATCAACCGCGTTAAACCCTCTCTTCTCCACACACCCATGAACAGACCTACACATCTTGATATCCCCAAGACTAGCAATAGCAGGAAAAACAGTCAAAAGAGTAACCTCATTCGGCTCTATACCATCAACCTCAACCATTTTCCTAAACAAGGCCAAAGCTTTCAAAGGCTTATTCACTCTCGTATACCCATCAATAACAAGAGTCCACGAGACCACACTCCGAATCAACATCCGATCAAACACGGAGCGAGCGAAATCCAGCTGACCCCATTTAATCAAACCATTAATAAAAACATTCCAAGTAACAATACTTGTGTGCGGCATTTTGTCAAACACCTCAGCTGCGGAAACCAAAAGACCCCAGCTTGAGTACATACGAAGCAACCCAGTTTGGACATAGACATGAGATTGAAAACCCAGTTTAAAAACAAGAGAATGGAGATGAAACCCAAAAGAAGAACTAGAGTTAGAATTCGCGCAAGTGTGGAAGAGAAAGGTGAATGTGAAGGAGTCAAGAGAGAGAGGGTGTGTGAGGGAGTTGAGAGTGGAGGTGAAGAAGTGAAGGGCGTGATGGGGGGAAGAGGAGAGGGAGTAGGAACGGATGAGGTTGTTGAAGAGGAGGAGGGAAGTGGGGTTGATGTGGAGAGGGTGATGGTGGAAAAGGGAAGAGGTGATGATTTGAGAGTGGAGTTGTTGGAGGGATTGGTGGTGGGAAGGGTTGTGAAGGAGGAGGGAGAGGAAGTGTTGTGGGTGCTTTGGTTTGGGATTTTGGATATGGAGGTTGGTGGTTTCGTGAGAAACAATGTTGGAAGTGGGTATTGTGGCTGCTGCAACGTAAGATGAAACAGGCTGCCTTAACTTCAAATGTGACATTATTGATAACTAAAAACAAAGGTTATGTTATGTTGAAAATTAAATTTTATACGGTTTGGTTTTTGTCTTTTACCAAACAAACACTAATTGCGTTGAGCTCAAAGCAGTAATTTTAACGTGTAAAAACAAGAATAATGGTCATGCCACTGATATACGTGAGTTCAATTAAATTCTATATAAAGTGTAATTGCGTAATGAGAATTTTTTAAAGAAAAAGATAGATCGCCTGAGAAGAAACTAAAATTCTGTCATGAAAATGGCTGAAGAGCAAAACGATGGGGTTCAATTACTCTCTCGAGACGTTCACTTCGCCCAATTTCGAGAGAATTGTGGTTGCCCAATTCGATGAACGTAGATCACTTTAGCATATAAATACATTTTTAAAATGAATATTATTCTTATTTTTTATAGAATTAATTTTCTTTTTCTAATTATGTCCTCTCTATTTAATACTCTACACTATTTTCAAAATATTACCGTTTATATTTATGAGGATGAAAATCACATATTTGATAAAAATATCATGCTTTTCAACCATTTTTTTTCAAGTTATATACTTAATATGGTCATGATCCAAAGTAAGCTGATCCAAATCATTAACAAAATTAGGAATCAAATTGGTGTAATCTAATAATAATAACTTGAATTGAAGTTTGTGAAAATTTAGCTACAAATATACACAACCATTTAGTAAACATCCACTTATAATATGTAAAACAAAATCTGATTTTAAAAAGGTATAGGCTTTCTTTCCGGCCATGACTCTATCTTCTGGAAATACTTGGATGGAACGACACCATCTAAACCTTCTGTCAATATCACCTTGTTGTCAGAAATGTATAACTTTATACCTTCTGAAATGAGATCAAAGATATTAGAAAGAAGCAACAAAAAAACTAATTAAATCTAGAACAAGTTTAAAATATTATCATACCCTCCAATGCTTTTCTAACATCAAGAAATATCAGAACATTGACATCTCGCCTCATACCTGAAAACAAAAAATAATAGCAAGGAAATTAGGCAGGTATATCTTATAGAGAATAACAAAAAACTATTAAACTTCCCTAACAATAATGAAACAAAATATGTCCAAATTTAAACTTTTCCATGGATAAAGAAGATTCTTTTCAATAATATATCACATTACCACTTATTACTCCATCTGTCGGTAAGCCGCAAGAGAAATGAACATGCAATCTTTTCATGCGTTTCAGACCAGATGATAAAATTGAGTCTAAGTTTCTTCTATAAGTTCCATGCACACAAACTGCATATTGGGGGAAAATCAAGATATAGAACTAATCAAACCGCAATATAGATTTTTTTAACATAATGTGAATTGTAAAGACAGTATACAACTCTTCAGTTGTTGTAGAATTTTGTTGATGTGATATGGTTCATGGTAAACCTGACATTGATATGTGCCAAAATATCCATTATTCAAAAGATAATTCCATATTACCTTACAAATATGCATATAATCTAGTAGTTAACTTGTTGTTAAGTATTAAGTTCATCATGAATGAAGACTATACTCTATAGCAATACAACTTCAATAATTATGCACCTGGAAATTCTTCAGCAGAAAGGATTGGTTTCAATAAGCTTTCAGTTTCGACAGCCTGCAGATCAAAAGTCAATGACAGTATTTTAACATCAAATGAAGAACATTGAATGAATTCACAACCAAATGCTTAATAACCTGATATTTTATGCAATAAGAGTAGCCATTGTAAGCAAAACAGTCATTTTAAAGATGTCTTCCACTAGCAAGGGCAGTATACAGCCAATGTTAAAAACGGTTTAGTTCATTTCATAGAAGAAACAATTGATACTTATTATCCACATAATGTCTTTCCATAAGTGTGATAATATTTTTTCTTTTACCAAACCTAAAGCATTGAGACAACATATTTTAAGAGTTTATCTATATTAATTCAAACAGCCTAATGATGGGAAATCGCCCCAATACTAAGCCCCACTGATTCCACTTCACACTCGTCATGCTTTCCCCTTTTTCCTCCACATTGATTAATCATGAGACTATCATCAATAGTGTGCATAACACTCTATCATGTTAATTACTTGACAAGTTGATGGATTCAACTTGTGCATGAAGAAAATCACAAATAACAGAATATGATAATAGTGACTGAGTCCTTCAGTAATAATTAATGAATCCTAGATCAATATGACCACAAGGTGTATTTGAGGGTTCCTTTTCCCTCTAAATCCTAACAGAATGAGTTACTTCTTAAATGCCTGTTGACTCTGCTCCCAAAGATATTTATACAGTCAACTACACAACTCAGTCGTTACACATTCTCATTTCCCCTCTTAACCATTGAGTGCCTATCACAAATATAAGTTATTTTCAGTACTTAAGTACTAACAATATCATACCATAAGTATCACAAATATAAGTTATTTTCAGTACTTAATTACTAACAATATCATACCTTAAGTGCTTTAGACTTAAATTGTATCAATACTAACAATTAAAGGTGGACTTTATAGTGTAATATTTAACTAATGACTATATCTAAAGCGGTGTAAGCAGTTCTTATAAAAAAAACAAAACTTGCAGTCATTTAGAATTCAGAAATATAACTTCATGTCATATTACTTTGTAAGAATGCAAGACTAAAGAGAAAACATAACAAGTCATTTAGTGTAAAGAAATTTTCATTGATGGGCATCTGAACACGAATTCAAAAAAATAATTAGTTGCATTTCCATTTGAATGTGTTATAGGGTACAGTCTCACTTCAATTATACAAAACTTCATAGGCAAATGGGATGAGTTAGTATTTGATGAACAATAAAACACTTCACCGTTGTTGTGTGGCCTTGGTTTGCACGTATTAGTAGCTCCCCATTCTCTTCTATGAGGCTGAAACGTTGCTTATTGTCTTTTCGAACAGCCTGAGGAAAACCATTGAGATCGTTTAATTACAGTAAAGTGTTCATACTAATAACTAGATAAACAAATATTGAAGAAGAAAAATCTATTCTATATTTCTCATCTTTTTCATGTATAGGTCCTTTTAAAACACAGGAGTACAAGATAAAAGGAGTATAGATCCTTTCAAAACACAGGAGTACAAGAAAAAAGGAAAGAAAATCATTGAGACCGTTTAATTACAGTAAAGTGTTCATACTAATAACTAGGTAAACAAATATTGAAGAAAAATATATTCTGTATTTCTCATCTTTTTCATGTATAGGTCCTTTCAAAACAGTACAAGAAAAAAGGAGTATAGGTCCTATCAAAACACAGGAGTACAAGAAAAGAAGAAAGAAAGGAAAGAAAATCCCTAATATATGATGCTTACTAATCAGCAGAACAACTTTATTAAATAAAACAGATGACAAGTTCCTTAGTCTTAAAATGTGTGGGTTTGGCCTAACTCATTCATACAAAACCGGTTTGTAAGGTGAAGATTGTTCCCACTATAAACTCAACACAGGCCATATCTCTAAATAACGCGGGACTAAATTCATCCCTTCAAACCCAACACAATAAAGGTATTGGAGGCTGCAATGAAGGCAAACCAAATGGCACAATTTAGGCGACTAGGGGCGGACCGGAATGAAGGTGGAAATTCCAACACACACCCTCACGCTCGGGTCTCAATGAGGCCGAAGCATGGACGATGTGGGAAGCCCAACAAGTGATCTAGGATAGACTCTGATACCATCTTAGAATGTGTGGGTTTGGCCTAACTCATCCCTACCAAGTCGGCTTGTAAGGTGACGATTGCCCCCACTCATAAACACAACACGGGCCATATCTCAAAGCAAGGAGGGACTAAATCCACTCCTTCAAACCCAACAAAATGAATGCAAGTCAAACGCCGCAATTTAGGCGACTAGAGGCGAACCGCAAAATGCGGAAAATCCAACACTTAGTAATTATTCCCTTAATTCAGTTGTTGAAAGGATGGATCAGTAAATTCATAATCCATGGTCTAACTGTTTACTCAAGATTAAGATTACGAAGAAACAATCTTCTGTCTTCTAAGAATGGAGTAAGAAAGGAAATGTCTATGGAAGCAAAGCAAAGATGTAAAATATTGTTCAATGCTCAAAGAGCGAATGAAAACAATGCAATCTTGTGTTTCATAACATAAAAATAAACATATTGGAGTTGGGCTAATATCAACAATATGACTTTATTTTATATATTTTGTTTTTTATATCAAAAATGATTCCCTCATAATGAGACATGAGATTCAAATTAAAACAGAAACAAATAGCATATAAAATGGAATGAGCATGTGAAGCCGGAAATAGAAAAGAAAACAAACATATACTAAATCAACTGACCTCCCTAATGTCATCGATAGTGTGGGATCGTATAGGAATATTAGCTAATGTCTTCAAATTCAGCTTTAGTAAATCATTAACATTCACATAACCATCACTCCTCATATTCAATTTCAATTCAGATGCCATATGACGTAAAATCCGTGTCCTGCAGATATTAAACAAACACATAATTTGAGTAAATTGCTTAGTAAATAATATCCACTTTATTTTATAAGCAAAAGAACAATAACAAATGAAACTCACATTCTGTAGCAATAAAGGAAGAAACTTATTAAAAAAGTGTTAATGAGAACAAAAACTATTAGAGGGCAAAGTATGCTTACAAGAGCCTACCAAGAGCATCAATTTTATCCTTTCCCGATCCACTCGCACCACCACCACCACGCCCTCTTGTTCTTTCTCTATCATTTCTTGTATCAAAAGCCCTTCCACTGTGATTGCCAGAGCTGCCCACAAAATATCGAAAAAGCACAAATCTCTCAGCTTTACTCTATAATGGAAGCTACTGATAAGTGATAAGTACACAGAAGAGAAAGAAATCAATGCCACAAACTTATCCAAATTGAATCTCTAGAATAAACACAAAATTCTAATGCATAGTAGCAGTACACACGGTTAGAATATTACCCGTAAAATTTGTATAAGGACTAAACTTGAAAGGTTTGTGAGGGTTAAACTCAAAATATCGAGCACATGGATTCACAATCAAAATTAACAAAACTAATCACAAACCCTATGAAATTCACAAATTCTCTCACAATACTATAAAGTACAAAAACATCACAACAACATTGACGTAAAATCATCGATTATGAATACTAACCCTGAATTGAAGAAGAGTTAAGAAAGAATTACCTTGGAGTTGCGCGGGTGTAGGAATTGGTATTATTGTTGATGTCCATTGGAGGTGGAAGTGAAGCAAAGAATCTGAGAGATGGAAATAGACGAGAGAGACGTGGAGAACAATGGCGTAGAAAGATGGTGATGGTGTTGGTTGTCACCAAAGAAAACATGACAATTAGACGAGAGAGGGGAAAGGAAACACAAAATACCAAACTGGTTCAACATGAAAATTTCCTTTTTATCCCTTTCTATTCTAATTTTCTTCTCTTTTGTTCAATCTAACGGGGTTTAATACGAAATTTACATTTGGTATGGTTGAACAATTTATTGTTATTAATCGAAAATCTAAAACTATTTTATATTCTTAGTTACTCTATATCCATTAAACTCTTAAATATGATTTTGATTATGAATGTTGATTTTGTTTATAGTGAAAATTTAAATTATATTATTTTTTAATTTTAATTTTAATTATGTGATATAAAAAATAAATAAAGAAAATTTTGGAATAATATAACAAGTATGAGTTAGTGGAGAATAGTCTTACATTTGATAGGAATGTGGAGATTTAAATCTATATAAATGAAAAAACTCACTCACTTATCATCTTAAGATTGTAAGTGGACAAGTAAGTGGATAAGTGGTGTGTCTCTCACAAAGATATATATATTTTTTTATTTTTAAAATTAAAAGGTTATTGCAAATTTAAAAAATTAGAGAAGATATCAATGTCATTTTAATATATCTCAAAAAAAACAAAAGTAATTTTCCAAAAATAAACAAAAAATTGTCCTCGATTTATTATGGTTTGAAATTTTATAACAAAGCAAAGAAATGCAAAGTAGAATAAATTTTAAAGATATTGGGAAAAATAAGCAAAAGAATTTGTTGGCAAAGAAGTTTTGAAAATATCAATAATTAATTGATTTAGTGGTAATTAATTCTGAATTTAATACAGAAAATTATTGCTTTATCTCCGCAATTTCGATTAAAAACAAGTTGAATTGAAAAGAAGAAAAAAATGAAAATGGAATTTTTAGGTTTGATTATTTTACCCATAAGTATACATACACCTTCATTTCCTTTTTTTTTTCACACTCAATTAAAACTTTCGGTTATTACTTAGATTGCATTTTAATTATAAAATATTTTATTATAGTTTTTCCTTTAAATTAAACTTTTCATTTTGATAAGCTTAACAGAAAAACAATTAATAATTAAAGGATATCTGTGTTCAAGATATTGATTTTTCTTTTCTTAATTAATCCAAAACAAAATATACAATTTTAAAAGGCAATTTATATATTAAAAAAAAACTAAATTCACTCATTTTTGTGAATTTTTTTTAAAATAACTAAGTTTTGAAGTTTTAATATTAAACTATAATTTTTTCCGATAATTCTCAATTTAATCATGTTTCTAAAAAAAAATGAATTAAATTTTTATAGTTATTTGTGAATTTTCCTGTAGATTTAATATTACCAGCGAATTTATCTGTAGATTTTTCTACGGAATCATCTATGAGAAAAATTTTCGTATATAAATCTGTAAGAAATTTCAAATCAAACAGAAAATTTATGAATAAATAGAAAAAAATGAATAAAAATTTAGGAGATGTTTAGACGCTTCCTTTGAAAAAAAATCAATTTATATATTATCTGAAATGGTTATTACATTATAATATTTTTTTGAAACATTATTATTTACGTAAATTTTTTTTTGAAACATGATTATCTATATTTTTTTTTAAAATTTATTGTTAAAAAAATTCCATTTTTATGAACGATTTGTGTGAATAGTTAGTTAATGAATTCTATAATTACTGAACACATTTAATGATAGAGTTGAAAGAAAATGTTTTTTTATAATAGAAAATAATGTGCTTGTGACACTCAAGGTAGAGATAAGACTGTCTCAAGTCACATAGCTGCCGTGGAATCCCAACCATTAATAAAAAAAGAGAAAAAATTTAAGAATATATATATATATATATATATATATATATATATATATATATATATATATATATATATATATATATATATATATATATATATATATATATATATATATATATATATATATATATATAATTTAAAGATGAATTGGTATTCTGAGAATCGATGCTGATGTTTAAAAAACTTATGTTTGATGTTCTGAGAATTGATGCTGATATTCAAGAAATCTATGTTATTTAATGTTTTGCCGCGCGTTGTTATTAGAACCTGCAACAATAAATATGTTTATAGAAATTATTACTTTGTATACACAAAATTGGTTGGTGATTTTTATTATTGTTAAATCGAAACTTTTAATAAATAAATTTTAAATTGAATCTAAATTAATTTAAATTTATTTTACAAAAATTGTAACCGTTTATTGGTTTCTACATGTAAGAGTAAATTTAATAGGGGTTTTTCATTCTTGGCATAAGTGGTCCACAGTTCTTGGATAACATAAATAATAAATTAATATTAAACTAGGCGGTGTTCTTTCTTCTTTTTTTTCAACTTTTTCTTTTAATAGTTCATTTGTCTATGCATAATTTATATAGTAAATTTGTTTATATTAATTTTATAAATAATTTAAATTTTAAAAATGTTAATTTTACTTTAATAATTTAAAATAAAATTTTAATTTTATTATTTTTATATAATTTAAATTTAATTAGATTTATTTATCTATTTTATTTCACATTAATATCAATTTAAATAATTTAAATTAAAAAAGTTAAATAAATTAAAAAGAAAGGAAGATCAGCTGAAAATTGAAATTTTTAAACATTATTTTTATATTAAAGATATATGTTCAATTTTTTTTCTTCAAAAAACAATATTTTTTGTTTTCAAAATTTTAAAATTTAAAATATTTGTTCAAAAATCTAATTAATAAAAAATTCTTTTAAAATTTTTCAATTCTTAAATCTAAAAAACTAAATCAGTTTTGATGTGTTATGATTTCTTATTTTATATAATTTTTATAATTATTTTTTTCATATCCTTTCACACATGTATACACATGTGTTACTATCTAAAAAATAACATATTATTATACCAAATACTAATAAAATAAGTGCTTTAATGACATTTTCAAAGAATTATATATTTTTCATTTAAATAATAATAAATATTTTTCTACTAATAACTCTATTACTTCTTTTCTATTAGATATTTTTTCTACTAACATCATATTGAAAATTATTTTAATATTCGTTTACAGAATCTTAATTTATATTTCTTATAAAAATTAAAAAAGAGAAAGTTTTTTATTATTTATAAAAAAATATTGATAGCTACTTTACAAATGTCATCAAAATAATTTAGATTCTTTCATTTGAAATTGTGGTGTCAATCTCTTTTAACAAAACTAACCTATCTCATAAATAATATTAATTAATATTTAATTAAATTAATTATATTAAATTTTTTTGACTGACACCCAATTATAGTTGACATAGATATTTAGATCTTATGTTAAAAAAAAATAGTAACGGCATAGTATATAATGTATAATTCAAAAATTTTAATTTCTAGATAAAAAATAATTGGTTGTATTATTATATAATAAATTAGATTTAAAAAATTAGACGACCAAAAAGGTAATTTTATTCTCTTATAAATAGTATTGGAAATTAGACTATCAAACAAATTTTTATATTATCACATTTCTAAAACAATTTTTAAAATTAGTTTATGAAACAAATCTTTTGTTATTTCTCCACCCAAAATATAGTTTTCTAAAATAGATTGGGAAAACAAATCTTATGAACTAAAAACCAAAAATGTTTAAAACATAATTCTCATCATTAATACAAATGTTAAGAACTAAAAACCAAATATCTTCCTAATATATACTAGAGCATGTTGTGTTTGTCAGATAATTCTCATGATTAATGTAGTACAAAACATGTAAAATGAAGAAAATAACAAAAGCAAGAGACTAATGAATTTGACCCAACAACTCATTTCCGAATTCCACACTAAGTAAACCAAGTTTAAAGCTATCAGTTAAATTTCAAAAAAAGAAAAAATGCAACAAAACAAAATAATGTTCAAGAATCATAAAAAGTATATTAAGGTAGTAGAAAAGACATTCATATACTTACGACTAATCTGGCTAACCCTTTTAACATGTACAAATAAAAAGTAGAAGAAGAAAAAATGAATTGGAAAAATAAAAGGAAAGAAATAAAAATTAAACGTTGAAAAATATTTTTTTGTTGATACTAAAATTTTGGTTTAATACTCTTTTTGCTATTGTATTTAAACCTTAGGATTATTTTGATCCTTTAAAAAAATATCACTGGTCTTTTAATTTTTTAAATTGTATTTTTTTTCGTTTAATTAACAATAAACTTAATGATTAATTTCTGATTTTTTTTTCTGTTGTTAATTAAATGAAAATAGCTAACATGCTAAGTTTTGATTAGTTAAGATATTAATATAAAAAAATTTAAGTTAAGGGACTAAAATGAATTTGAGATTGACAAATAGGGTCAAAAAAGATATTAAATCTAAGGCTCAATAAGATCAACCTAACCATGCGGCCGAATCCAGCTAAAGCGCCTCATTAAGTGACATATTAATGTGCCTCTGCTTTGGAGCATCGCACTGAAGCATGACAATGTTCTCATCTCCATGGTTGATATACATCTAACGGATCTCTGCAATCTAGTTCATATCAATTAGAACGATTTTAACAGTCACCCCTTATATGCATGACTCTGAGTCACGCTCAAGTACTCACTCTCTCGAACTTGCAACAATTTCACCTCTCTTAATTACTTACTTGAGCGTTGAAGTGATAACCTTGTAGGTACTCAATCTTTAATCACCAAATACCATAGATATCGCACTAGAAGTTGTTTCGCGATGACCATCATCAATTTGTTACCTATTTTATGTTCCAGTACTTAATAGTGGTGTCATATGTGAAAATCTTCTTAATGATTCCTTAATATGTCATCACAGACATCAAGACACAGTTCGCAGATAAAAGCTTGAAGAAAATCTTTGAATACTTATGTGTTAAGAATCATTTCACTTTAATGGAGAAGACTCAAATCAACGGTTAGGCAAAGGCCTCAAACAGGGTCTTACTGAGTAGGCTCAATGGGAAACTTGAAGAATCCAAGGGCAATTGAGTAAAAGAGCTCGCACATGTTCTTTGGTTATACCGAACAACAAACGTGGAATGCGGCCAAGTTAAAGCGCTACTACATATAAGTCACTTCCATAATCTTCTTTAAATTTTTGTAAAATCTCCACAATGTAAACTTTTTGCATAAAAAGTTCAATAAAAAACAATTTCACCATGATTTTTCTTAATTATTGTATGAACAAGACACAATGCAGAAAATAAAATACATAACTCATTTTTGTAGAAAATAAACAAGACATTATGCAGAGACAAACACAATAGAAATAATGAAAAGACAAGTAAGTTATTATTTGACGGTGACAAAGAAGTCTGACGACCAGTACGAAGTTTTTAATTTGAAATAGGTAGCCATCACAATGTTACAATATAAAGACTAAGAAGTTGGTTGTTCGCAAAAGAGAATCAACTTCCAATCCATAATCTTATTCTCATGATCAATCTTGTCCCTGGATATCTTAAGGTCAAGTTGAAGGAGTTCCACATGCTCCTAAAGCATTCTCAAAGAAGGCAGTCAGACAGCCATACCTGAAATCTCTCGTCATTGTAAGATTGGCTTTCAGAGCTTCCTTCTCATCTCTTTTTGTCTTCAATAGAACGCGAGTCTTCTCCATGGCCTCTCCATTCTCTTTCAAAAAATTATAAAGCTTCACAAAGTCTACTTTATTTTCTACTAAAGTCTTCTGGAATGCATCAACTGTAAGAACAAGATTTTTTTCTGCATGTGGCCTTGAGTTTTGATGATAACATTACATGGGTGATTAGATAACAATTTATTACCCAAATGGTTTATTTAGCGTGTAGCTTTTTCTAACAGGTTATGTCTCTGAAGAATTGATGTGTGATGTTATCAGATTCTGGACGCAACACACTGAAGAATATAAGTTTTGTGTTTCATGGCTTAGAATGCGTCTTAAAGAAACGATTATGAAAGAAAGTTAGTTTTATTACTTCTAACTGTTAATATGTTCTAGAGCTTCTGATATATTCTCAAGCTTTGTGGATTTTATGTTCTCTTGCCCAGATTCTAAAGACGAGGTTCTGTTGAATGAGTTCTGAAGATCAACGGTTCTCTAGACCAACTTCTGAAGACTCTAAAGACAAGGTTCTGTTGAATGAAATTCTGAAGACTCTGAAGAAAAAAGTTATGAAGACTCTGAAGATCAAGTGTTGAAGACTCTAAAGACAAGGTTCAGATTGAACAAGTTCTAAAGACTCTGATGACATGGTTCTGGAGACTTAGTTTTGATCCTTATATACATGTTTCAAACATTATACATCCAGAAGCCTCTAAAGATTAAAAGAGAAGATCAAAAGGTTTCACGTGAGTAGTAGTACAAGGTACAACATCACCTCACCTCCACTACACTGGTTTTGTGGCCCAAGGACAATACTTATGTATTAGGTTATCTACCACTCTTTTATTCACCATTGCAAGAAGACAAATAGAATTTTGGTATTCCTATTCTACCCTTCAACAAATTTCTTTTCAGCTATAAAAGGAAGACTTGGAAGAATTGAAAATGTGGAAGAACTTTGAAGAATCTCACGCTTATTCAAGTTGTTGAAATGCTGCCAAAATAACTCTGTAATTTTTGTAAAGCAGAGAGTTTTTACTCGTTAACTTGCTAGCAAGGAACTTTTGTTTGTTAACTTGCTTAACATTATTGTGTTATTATTTTTACTTCAATCTTGTGTAATCTGCTTGTAAGAAGCAACTTTGTAAACACAAAATTTGATTTCAACTGTAAGTTGATTGTTCCTTGAGTGACTGAGTGAAGGTCTGTAGACTCAAGAAGACATTGACAGTTTATCTTTGAGGTTGGTTTCTTGAGTGACTGAGTGAAGGTCTGTATACTCAAGAAGACAAAGACAATTGGTCTTTGTGGTTTGTAATAGTGACAGATAGTCTTGTTGCGGTTTTGTAATTAGTTTGATTATAGTGGATTAAGTTCTTATTGAGAAGATAAAATCACCTTGTGGGTGGACAGTATTAACTTCGTTAATAGTGAACCAGGATAAAATTAATTGTGTTCATTTATTTTTATTCTTAATAATTAGTGTTTGAGTTTAGAGAAATTTTATTTTGAAAAACTCATTCAAACTCTCATTTCTTGTGTTTTTTGCACATTTATCAAGAGTATTGGTGGACTTCCCGAGGATGACATTTGTATCCATCAAATCTTGTTGAAGCTTACTGAAAGCCACTCTCTTCTCTCCAATTGAAAGACATTGTCTATCAACAAGACCTTCAAGCTCATTCACTTCATAATTCAGATAAGAGGAAAACCCAAACTTCTTGACTTCCTCGATAGTATTCTTCAACAATTTGCATCATTAGGCTCCTTATTAAGACATCAATCTGAACACAGAGCCTTCTTGGAGTCAATATTTGTCCTCTCTCAATCAATCATAAGGAAATTAGAGTAGCACCCCTATGAAAATGGTAAGAACTTTCCTCCACAAGCTCATGACTGATAGTCTTACTCATGTTATTCACATAAGCATAGTCATTTTCCAGGATGACACCAATTAAGTCTTTACTTGTCCTTGACCCTCGGGTTAGTAAAAAGGATGTCATTTTAAATTATGGAAGAGAAATATTATTCCCTCAAGAGTCATCTCGTATGAGTTATTCCCTTCTTTTAATTTATTCTTACCATGAGCATCTTTAACATGGTCTTCTTCATCAGTCATCTTCTTAGTTGGGTCATCACTGGAAGTTCGGGAATACATTTTATTCTTCTCTTAAACAAAAACATTATATCAAAGCAATTTGTAGTATATGCAAAATATACAACACATATAAGTCAAAAGAACAAAAACTTGATAGAGAAAGTAAAGTTGCAAAGTTCACAACAGGATCTCTCATCACTAAAAAAATCATTTCATAATAATCTCTTTGGTAGCAACCTAAACTATCAGATGGGTTTCATATAATACTACTTCACTTTGGGAGGGTTGGCACCTGTAGGATCCACCTTCTCCATACTACCAAAGTTCTCCCAAAACCTCGAAGAATCTTCTAGAAACGCCTCCTCTCCAGCCAGGTAATATACCTTGTATATATGCATATCCTCAGGCCCAGTGGGAAATGATTATGTTTCCTAAACTTTGGGAACTTGTCCATGCACGACGAAGGAAGTATGAGAGTGCAGGGCATGGAGGGAGAATACCTCGGTGAGTAATCACTATAATAAACTAACCCTTATGGGATCTCATAGAGGCCCTCATGAGTGGTGTGATTGAGAAGAGTGAGAAGGGAGTTATATCCTTGAAACCTTGAAGAGTGAGAAGGGAGTTATATCCTTGAAACCTTGAAGTCGTCCACATACATTTTGGATAAAATATTAGAGTTGCAATAATTGTGCTGACAAAAACTCACAATGTGGCAAGTTTAATTATCATATCCACAAGGATCATATTAACCTCGTACAAGGGAAACGTGATTACACTTATGAATCGAGTACATTAAGTGTGTATGGATAACAAGGGGTGCACAAAGTGTAATTGATTGGTTTTAGGATTAGTAATATGTCTAAATTGATAACTAATAGTTGACAAATATAATAAAAGGGATTAAGTCCCCTTTTGATAAATCAATTCTTACATGTGAGAAATTTCATAATTGAACCTATAACAACTCTAATTTTATTATAACCTTTTACAAAACAAACAATTATTGGGAGTCTCCAATTACAATGACAAATAATTTATAGCACGTAAATAATAAGACAATTTTACATAATACAAAATTACAACCTCACAACCCTCCATATACTCAGAGTATCCAATCACAATGTGACCTACTTTGTTTGAAGAAATCCCAAATATAGTGGAGTCCTAAATCAAAATGAAGAAGGTTTATAGTATATCAAACAATACTAATTGTCGAGAGTATTCTTATTGCAACACAAACAATCATTTCAATCTCATATTTTTACCAATCAGATGAACATTTCACCACTAACTCTTAATTTCCATCTATATTAATTCTCCAAATTCGGTAGACGAGAGAAAACGTTAAAATCAAATGAAATGATATAACTATTGTTTTGTGGCGGCCAAAGGCCCAATTATACGAGGCTTATTATCTAGCCTACTCCATCAAGCTCAAGGTATAAATACCTTTGCTAATGGTTTTCAGGTACACAATCTCTAATCTCCATTTCACTACCACTATCATGAACCCTAAATTTACTTGGACGTTAGAGTGCTAACCATGCAGATATCCCTCCTTTCTTTGATTCGTCATACCAGAAAGTAACGAAGCCAATTCGAGGTCAACTTATCTGGTTTAAGGAGAACTGTGATCACAACCTTTGATCTACAATGCCTTATCGCTATAGTGTTCAGGAAACCTCGCTCCGCCGTAGTTTCCTCAATCCTCTCCATTTGTGGTTCCGCAACTGAAAAATGACACTGTCTATGGGAATTAACTTCCGACTCCTTGTTGGCTTTTAAATTCGACACCCACGATAAATTGGTCTTATGGGCCAAAAATAGAGCAAATGAAGTCAAGCTGGAAAATACTTTGACGGATGGAAAAACATAGAGAAATATCTGAGTTACAAATTGGTCTTCGACCAGACATCGCCATCAAGCCTTCGACTGAAAAGGTCCTGTGACCTTCGACTAGAAGAACAACCCTCGTGTCTGAATCAAAGACGAAGGATATTTGAATTTGAAGAAGGGAGGTGTTGTACCCCAAAATTTGCCCTCCCATTTTTCACAGAAATCACAACCCTAGGGTTCCTCAGATATTCAAGAATGGCTCAGGAACCGACCAGACAAATTTTCTCCTTTGGCAATAAACCAGCAATTAGGGTTTTACTCGCAGTTCTCAGAAGAAATGAATTCACAAAGATCCAATTCGCTTTCACACGTTTTCATGATTTCTCAAGTTTACTGAAAGATTACTGTTTGACTTCAAGGCATATTCATTTGGGACAAGAGATGGGATCTAAGACTATCATTTGGAATATTCATGTTTTGTTTGATCCAAGTTAACCAGATAATTTGCGTCTGTTAAGACATTTGCTTGTTAATGGAATAAGTATTTGTTTGTTTATGGAATAAACATTTGTTTGAGGAATACACAGTGCATGTTTATTTGAAATGCAGTGGCAAGATTACATGATCATTGGAATTTAAGTTATCTTGGTTGGAATTATTGGAATACAGTTTCAATTATCTTAATCAGGAATCTTAAAGAATTAGTGAAGATGCGAAGAAAAAATTGCAAGTTATTGACAGTAAAAGATTTTAATGGACATAGGAATACCTCATAAGACTTTCTTTCATTTATTTCAAAAAATTGTTACAATACAATTTATTATTTAAATGCTTTAAGTTTTACAACTTATTGTATTTGAAAAAATAAATTGGTACAATTATTTGAGTATTCTTATCTAAATTACAAAGAAAAAATCTAAGCCTAGGAATGACTAAGCTTCCATTGCTTCCATGCTTGCCAAAGAGTCTCTTGCTTCCTCGGTGTTGCCACCATCTAGTTTGCACTCACATGAAAGAAAGACAAAAAAATCATTAGCAGTTAATTGGATATGAATAAGAATCTTCAAAAGAAAAAATGCGTTCATCATTACAGTTTGCAATTTGGAATCAGAGGGCTATTTTTAATTCATCACGTTTTAATTTTTCTATTTGCAAATCACAAGAAGATTTCTCTTCTTGGTTCACAAAAAGAAAAATAAAAATGCAAGCAAAGTTGTCCAAATAAAAAAGAATGCAAGCAATTTATCCAAATACAAGCAAAGCTGCCCAAACAAGTGAAAATATACAAGCAACTGCCCAAACAAGTGAAAATATACAAGCAGCAGCGTGGTCAAAAGGCAAACATGCAACAAGGCTGCCTAAAACCATACAACAGCATAACAGCAAGAATAGGACAGTAGCATCAGCGCACCAAATGGCAAGCAACATAAGCAGCATAAGCAGACAAAAAGAGCATCAACAAGAAGAAAATATAAAACTAAGTCAACAAGCAAGAGGCTTGTTCATAAGCCATTTCATCATTTTCCAATTAAAATTGTAAACTTTTCAGAAAAAGCACTTGGCTTAGGGTCATTAAGAGAGGAAGAGGAAAGAAGTCACCTAGGGGATGTTGCCCTGCTGTCACAGTTGCACCAAAAATGCTAGCAAACAAAACTGCAAGGAAAAGAGCCTAAGAAGAAAATCCAAAAGTATTCAAAATTTGGTGGTTTCCCACCATTTTGAATAAGCTGCAAAACTGTAAAGAAGCCAATATAACAGTAGAGAGGGTGTAAGAGAGAAGGGGACAAAAAAAATTATCAAACACAAACTGCCACCAAACCTCCAAAACATAACAAGTTCAAACAACCAAAACTTGTTAAACAATTCTAAAACATTCCAAACCTGCATAACTCAATTCAACACCAACACAAACTTGTAACTCATTTCAAAAATCCCAAACTCATCAAAACTCCCTGCATCAACCCAAAACAAACCTCAAAACCAATTTTCAAACCTGTTAAACCATAACCAACATCCCAAACAGTTTAAAACCATTACAACCTGTTACAAGTTTCAAACCTACAAAAAACACAAACTGCCATCTTCCTCAACCAACCTTCAACTGTAACCAAAACAAAAAAAAAAGCATTCAAATCCCAAAACTGCAGAAAAATCCAAACCTGCACAACCATTTTCAAACAACCAAAAACTGTAAAAAAAAAAGAAGAGAAAACAGTTCAAACCCAGTTCTCAAACCAAACAAACAAACCAGTTCTCAAACCAAACTGTAACCATCAAGTTTAGTAACCAAAAATCCAAAACAACGAAACTGTCAAAAGGAAGTCCCAAACATCCAGCAAACTGACATCCCAGATAATCAAATCATCATCCATTGGAAACATCCAGCAAACTTACGAGAGAATTAAGTCAGAAACAAACATCATCCTCATTCAGTAAAGAAGATAGACAAAGAAAAAGTACCGGAAGCACGCATTTTTCGTCATCATCTCTTCCTCCTTTCCTAGCCCGTCACCAGGGAGCACCTCACCCCAATCTCACTATCCTCTCACAGAAAAAGCTCCAAAGGTATGTTTCTTGTCAAACTATTTACTGCATCTCAAACATATAGCACAATAGGTTAACAGAGAAAAACGTGAATAAGGCAAAACAACAACAAAAACTCGTTTAACCATCAAACAAAATCGTAACAAAAAAGGAACAAAATCATACCCTTTCAGAAGTAAAAACATTAGAGCTTGGGATGTGAGAGGGAGGATGCTCCGGTAACAAGGGTGAGAGGAAGATCAGAGAATGCATGTCAAACCCTTTAGATGATTTCTTTTCAAATTAGGGATTTCCAGAAAGAATAACGTAAACCAGGTTAAATCAAAGGGGCCAAGGGACATTCTATTCGCGAAATTAGGAAGAGAATAGGGATGGTTAACGAGAAAGATGAAGGAATTTGAGAGAAGTGAGAGAGACGAACAGAGCGGCGCCGTTGTACCAAATGAAACACAAACCCTAATTTTTTCTGTTTGCCCTAATCTGAAACATTAAGCAAGCTTAGGAGATTTGGGCCAAGTCTTTTTCACAAACCCTTAAGTCCAGCGCGTTTCCTAGCTCACACCCCCCGTTTGCCTGTTTCATTTACAGCAAGCAAAGCCTTCTCTTATTTGGGCCTGATATCCTTTAAGCTCATTCAGGCCCATTTTCATTTGTTTTATTTTGTTTTTTTATTTCTTTTGTTAATAATATGATAATGATTTCTAAAAACTTCATTTTGCAAAAGTTAATTTGATCTTTTTAGTAATTAATTTTCTTTTATCTTTTTTCCCTTTTTATAAGAAAAAACTCATTTTTATTAATTTTTTAATGAAAACACCAAAAAACTTTGATTTAATTAGTTTCTTTCTTTAAACTTTTCTTTTAAAACTAATAAAAATTGACAAAAAAAATATAATAAAGACTTTTTAATTTAAATCATTTTCTTATTAGATTAAGTTTTATTTTTCCTTTTTTAAGTAAATACATTGCATTTCATACTTTATTGATTTCTTTATTTCATAAATTGTCATAACTTCATATTGAATCGCACAACAATTTGATTTGGTTGTATTATTTGGACGTTGCTATTCTTATGTGATTCCTCACCATTTGTAATAATTGTACCCCCATTCCCGGATACTTTTGTAATAGCTTAGACTTTTAATTCCCGCAATTTATTGCTTTCTATATACTATGTAGTAATTAGGCATGTATGGCAAGATTCAAAAATCAATCGCTAGATGACCTAATCCAAGAATAAATAACTTGAAATCAACACACTTCTCACACACGCACGACTTGGGTAACCTCTCTTGTTGCCTCGGAAATACAATCATGTCCCTCGAATATGAGACACTCTAGAAAATGACCCTTCGATAAACAAAGATCGTAGTCCCTCGATGACCCTCGATGTTTCCTTCGATAAAATTATCTCGGTCCTTAAAAAATTGCTAGAGCGTCTCACAAGTTGCCTTCAATGATTATAAAATTGACCCGCGCCTGTCCCTTCACATCCAAGGATGGGGCTTCTTACCAAATCAATGGTAAGATAGAACCATTAAAAGGAATAAGAAAAGAACAACTTAAGACCTTTCGAGTAGGGTAGACAACTCATAGTTACTTGATCATTTGGTAAAAAAACATCCTTGCTAAGTTAAAAACACACAATTTCAAAACATTTTCCCAAAACAAACTTTCAAACATTGAAACATCTTTTCAAAAGACAAACACCTTTGTATATATTCACACAAGAATCATTACAAAGGTTGCCTAAATAAAGGCCTATTTTCAAAATATTTTCAAAACCACACACAAAGCACCATTTCAAACAATTGAAAAGCAAAAGCAAGTGATCTAAACAAGTAACTAAGAGCCCATGGAAAACCATGGATGAAAAGGGTGCTAACATCTTCCCTTTTCATAATCTACCCCCCGAACCTGAGAAAATTCTCGAAAGGTCTTTCCTGTGCTTTTTTACCTTTCCTTTTGGATAAAAGAAAAGTCAGTGGCGACTCTTGCTAACCACACAAGTGCGAACGAAACCCAAAACCTCTAGTCAGTTCTCCCACCGTATCACAGAACTGGAGACTCTGCTGGGGAGAAAATAAAAAGTGGGGTTACCTTAGGGTTTTAGATCACCTTTACATGCTTATCTTGCTTGACTTATATGCTTTATCTTTTGGGTTCTATTTGTTTGGGTTTGAATCCTCTACCCGGATCTGGGAAATACCTTTTAGGTAAGTAGCAATAAACTGTAAGGGAATTGTACAGCATAGACCGATACGGTTGAAACAATAGCTACGTTAGTGTGACGCATTTGTGGGTACCGGTATCCCTCGTGGTGAATCGAGGAGAATACGGGGCCGCTGAGTGGCATCGTGAAGCACTAATTGACCTTAAAACCCTAATTGAACAAACTTGGCCATTAGGACGTAGTGAGGTAACCGGTTTCGGTGTAAAGCTGAAAATTGGTTGACACTCGATACTACACTCATTGAGGCTAGACTTTTGGGATATCTCGGACGCAAGAAAATATTGACTGTGCTGAGACAATGCCTAAAAGTAAGGCCAGTGATATTGAGACCCTTTAGAACCCGGTCTTTATTTCTAGGACAGGTTGAGCCCACTAAAACTTCAAGAGGGTACTTACCTACAAACTCATGCAAGCCTGAAACATATGGATCTGTTTGTTGTGTGTATATATGTTTGCTTGTACATAAACATCATAAACATCATATGCATGCTCACTAACCATTTCAAGGATTTAGAAATTTATCTTTGTTTTTGTTTTATAGGAAATGAATTCCCTCCGAAGAAACACCATCTGAATCAGCTTTGTGAAAGCACATCCTCAACTTCAAGAGCTAGCCTCAAGAGTGACAGGGGATTCTCTTTTTACCAAGAAGTATGGTCTACTTCTCAGTTTGTCTACATCCAACTTCCAAGAAGAGATGATGTGTGTACTGTTCCAATTCTTTGACCCCGTACATTATTGTTTCACTTTTCCGGACTATCAGTTGGTACCAACATTGGAAGAATTCTATCTGCTCTTAGGGGTACCCGTGCTTAATCAGATATCGTTCACCGATCTAGAAGGGATTCCAAAACCTGAAGTCATCGTCGAAGCTTTACATATAAAGAGGGTCGACGTCACAACCAATTGGGAGACAAGAAGTGGGGTTAAAGGATTTTTAGCTAAGTTTCTGTTGGAAAAAGCTCATTCATTCTGGGATGACATGGATTTCCAAGCTTTCGAAGAAGTGCTAGCTCTCCTCATTTATGGCTTGGTTCTGTTTCCTAACTCGGATCAATTCATAGACGTTAATGCCATCAAAGTCTTTCTCTCTCGCAATCCTATACCCACCTTGCTGGGAGATATCTTGCATTGTCTTCATACCCGTACCATGAAGAAAAGAGGTACCCTTTTGTGTTGTATACCTCTACTCGCCAAGTGGTTCACTTCACACCTGCCTCAGTCAGCATTGAAGAACAATCAAAGATTGACTTGGTCTCAAAGGATGGTGTCTCTCACCCACTCTGATATCCAATGGTGCTCAAGATCCTTGGAAGATATCTCTATCATCGACCACTGTGGTGAGTTCCCTAACGTACCTCTGCTAGGTATTAGGGGAGGTATCACCTACAACCCGTGTTTAGCTCTTCGGCAATTTGGGTATGCCCGGAGGGACGACCCTCATGAGATGCTCATCCGAGGTCTGGTTTTTGACTACGACAGAGAAGACCAAGGTTACCGCCAGAGGTTTACACGTGCTTGAGGAATGGTGAACAAAGTGGACAGTAGGACTTTGGGACATAAAAACTCTATCCCTCTTGAGCCTTACCTTAAGTAGGTACGGGCTCGTACCCAGATTCTCTTAATGCCTTACCCTTCCATCCTTCCTGTCATTATTGAGCCTGTTATTGAAGGAGACGTCCCGTACACTATTCTTCATCCAAACATGCCTACCTCTCTCGAAGACCTGCAGAAAGCCTGGATTCAGTTGAAGGAAGAGCGAGACACCTTTGAAACCCAATACTACGCCTGTGAGGAGAAGGTTCTAGAGCTCACCAAACTGCTTCATGAAGATAAGAATCTGAATACTTACATTGCTCCAAAAAGGATGTGTTCGGTCTTTTTGTCTTGATAATTTTGCTGTATTTTAGTTTCTTTCTTTGTAAGCCCGAGGAGGTATGATGTATTCAAACTTGGTTTTATTTAATATGACGTGCGTTCTTTTTGGTTTGGGCAAATTTAAATCTTCTAAATTTCCTTGAAATCATTTGCATATCGCATCTTCATTCATCATATGCATAAGGAGGTCTTCACACCAGGTTTCCTTATCTCTCTGCTGTTTATTTCAGCAAGATGGATATAGAACAGACGGTCAAAGATTTGCAAGCGCAGAATTCATAATTCCAATAACTACTCATAACCTTGGCAAAGGGTCAGGAGGAGCTCAAAACCTTGCTGGAAAAGGAAAAGGAGAAAAATAAAAAGAAAAGAGTTGGTGTGGCTACTTTGGATAGAAGATTTGAAGGTCAAGCTAGAAGGGTCCTGGATTTTCCCTCAACATCTGATGAAGGGGTAGGAAAAGGAAAGGGAGTTGCAGTACCAACTGAGTATGAGGAAGAAGAAGAAGAAGAGGAGGATGAAGACTATTTGGAACAACAGTACCCTCTTGCAAACGACAAATACAAGAATCTGGAAGAGCGTCTGGCAGCTATGGAGGTGCAGAGAGTGCCTGGGCTGGACTTTGAAGATCTATGGCTGGTCTCTGGAATTGTGATTCCCCCTAAGTTTAAGGTGCCTATATTTGCTAAGTACGATGTGTTGTCTTATCCCAAGATGCACCTACGGTCTTATGTCATAAAAATCCAACCGCATTCTTCTGACAAGGATCTGTGGGTCCATTTCTTCCAGGACAGTCTTTCAGGGACACAGTTAGATTGGTTCTACCAGCTAGAGAGGTCTGATATGCATAATTGGGAGGATTTGGCAGCTGCCTTTTACATACAGTATCAATATAATGCGAACTTAGCACCAACCTGTACTCAATTACAGAGTATGTGCATGGTCTCAAATGAAGGATTCAAAGAGTATGCCCAGAAATGGAGAGACTTGGCGGGACGTGTACAACCACCATTGTCTGAAAGAGAGCTTGTGGATATGTTCTTGGGTACACTGTCGGGCCCCTTTTTCAATCACTTGATCAGAAGTTCGTCTACGGTGTTCACCGAGTTGATTCTGACTGGTGAGAGAGTTGAAGCCGGCATAAAAAGCGGGAAAATTCAAAAGGATACATCTACTTCCGCTGCCATCAAAAAGCCTTTCCCAGCAAAGAAGGAAGTCTCAGATGTCTACTCTCAAAGAGGTCAGGGAAGAGTTGAGCGCCGGCCAGCAGTGGGGGCCGTAATAATTCAGCAGTCTGCAGCGGATCAGCCCAGAAACAATCAACCCAGAACCAACCAGCAAAGGGTAGAAAGGCCTGCACGGTAGCACACCCGGATAAACATGACTCCTGCTCAAGTTTTACCCCATCTCTTGAAGTTAAACCTTATAACCTTGAAAGAGGCACCAAAGAATCCAAATACTTCTTCTCCGTTTTACCATTCAAACGCCAAGTGTGCTTATCATTCAGATAGAATAGGACACGACACCAACAATTGTTGGGCCCTCAAGAATAAGATTCAGGATTTAATAGACGCCAAAGAAGTGGAATTCGATGCCCCTGAAAAACCAAATGCGATCTCTGCTCCAATGCCAAAGCATGGCCATAATGCCCATGCTGTTGAAGAAGATCTTTTTGTTGCTACTATTGATGATTTGATGACTCCGTTACCGATAATCAAGCTGAATCTGTTAAGGGCTGGGATTTTCCCAGGTTGTGAAGAAGATTACTGCCTTTGTTCATCCTTACCAACCGACTGTCCATTGTTGAAGTTAGGCATCCAACGCCTAATAGATAATTAAGAAATCCTTTTTGAAAAGACTCATGTTACTCCGACTCCTGTCAATGATATTGCCATAATTACCATATCCGCCAATCTTTCCAAGGTCTCCAAAAGACCTGTTAAGATTACATCCGATCCAAAGATTGCACCTCTGAAGATAACTATGCCGGGGCCTATCCCGTACAAGTCCAATAAATCAATACCGTGGAACTATGGGGGAGAGATCTTTTACCATGGTATTAAACAAATTGAATCAACTGAATAAAGTTCCGATGAAGAGACTTCCGACATTGGAAACATTGCTGGAACGAGTAAAATCACCCGCAGCAGAAGAATTTTCTCTCCGGAGATTGCTCCTCCAAGGGCAATCTGCGGACCCTCAAATGCTCCTAAGGTTACCCCTGTGCCGGTCAACATATCTGTGAGAACTCCAATTATTGAAGAAGTTGTTACTCCTGTGGTTGTACCCTCTGCTGTTGCTGATGATAGAGGGAAAGGGATCCAAGAAGCGCCCATCAGGATGAGGGCTCAGCCTTTGGTCATC
The DNA here is from genome assembly GCA_948472305.1 of Vicia faba. Classification (NCBI taxonomy): domain Eukaryota; kingdom Viridiplantae; phylum Streptophyta; class Magnoliopsida; order Fabales; family Fabaceae; genus Vicia; species Vicia faba. The sequence continues at coordinate 1,524,424,921 of OX451737.1, forward strand.
CCTGAGACCACTCAAAAGGAAATGGAAGAGATTTTGAAAATAATTAAGAAAAGAGACTATGATGTTGTGGAACAATTGGGGAAAACCCCCTAAAAGATCTCTATGCTCGCCTTGCTGCTTTGTTCTGAAGCTCATGCTAAAGCCCTGATCAGATTTTTGAAGACAACCCATGTGCCCCAGGAAACCTCCGCGGACCAGTTCCAGGAATGTGTAGCTAGCCTAATAGCAGACAATGGTATTGGATTCTCCGATGTCGATTTAACATCCAAGGGAAGAAAGCATAATGACGCTCTACATGTCTCGGTGGAATGCAGAGGGACTACTCTAGCTCACGTTCTGGTTGATACTGGGTCGTCTTTAAATGTTTTGCTGAAAAAAGCCTTGGACAGATTGGACTGTGAAGGCCTAACCCTGAAGCTTAGCAATATCATTGTTAGAGCCTTTGACGGTTCTAAAAGGATGGTCCACGGGGAGGTGGACATCCTTATTAAAGTGGGAACTAAAATGTTCAACTCCACATTTTATGTGATGGACATTCGTCCCTCCTATTCTTGCTTGTTGGGAAGACCGTGGATTCATAATGCTGGAGCCGTCACTTCCTCTCTACATCAAATGCTCAAGTACCCTATCCAGGGGAAAATTATAACGGTTCATGGCGAAGAGGAGTACATGATAAGCCATCTAAATTCATTCCGCTATGTGGAATTGGATGGTGAATTCATCGAGACCCCTTTTCAGCACTTTGAAGAGGTTTCTCCTGAAGTTGCAGCAACCAAGACGGTGTCTTATATACCCATCATTACCAAACTTGTGTCTCGGATGTCATCCCTCAAAGATGCAAAGGCTGTGATTGAAGAAGGAGAAAGAACAATATGGGGTCAGCTACCAGACTTTCCTTTCAAGACGGATAAGTTCGGCTTGGGTTTCACTGCTTCTACTCAAAAGGCTGTATGCCGCTCCCGGGATGGAGGGCCACCATTGAAGATCACCCACCATGGAGTCAATGCTTTGGAGGATGGTGAAGAGGAGAGCAACTTGGAAGACTGGATTTTCCCTACTGTTGACAGAGGATTGTGCAATTGGGAGGCAAAAGACTTTGTTCCCATTACTTTCATAAATTAGTAATTTATCTTTCAAACATTTCCTTTGGTTTGTAATAATTCTCAAACAATTCGTACTTTTTTAACCTTGTGTCTTACCCGAGGCACAAAGGTCCATTTGTAAGGGTTCTTATTTTTCATCTTCATATGCCATTTAATGAATCATGGACGTTTTCACATATAAACTTTTGTGTTCATTTTCTTTCTTTTTGCATGTTATTTGTTTAAAGGTGGCTATCCCTTACACACAGCCACACTCACAAATGCAGGTACCCTTCCATTCCAAATTCCATGGGTAACAATTCTGCTATGACCTTCAGTGACTCTGAAGATCTGGTCTACCATGTCGAATACGAAGGTGAAGAAGACTGTGAAGTACCGGGAGAATTGGCTAGACTGCTACAACAGGAAGAAAGGGTTATTCTACCTCATGAGGAGCTGTTAGAGACAATCAACTTGGGTACTCAGGAAGACAGAAAAGAAGTCAGAGTGGGTGCCAACCTAGAGCCAAACGTCAAGGAGCGCTTAATTCAGCTGTTGAATGAATATGTTGAGATCTTGGCCTGGTCCTACGAAGACATGCCGGGACTTGATACAGACATTGTGGTACACCGTCTCCCCACAAGAGAAGACTGTCCACCAGTTAAACAGAAAGTTCGCCGCATGAGGCCCGACATGTCTGAAAAGATCAAAGCAGAAGTTATGAAGCAGTTCAATGCTGGATTTCTTGCTGTTACTTCCTATCCACAATGGGTTGCTAACATTGTGCCCGTGCCTAAGAAGGACGACAAAGTGAGAATGTGTGTGGATTACAGAGACTTAAACAGGGCTAGCCCTAAAGATGACTTTCCACTACCGCACATTGACGTCTTAGTTGACAATACAACTCAGCATAAGGTATTTTCTTTCATGGATGGATTCTCGGGCTATAACCAGATCAAAATGGCACCCGAGGACATGGAGAAAACTACTTTTGTTACACAGTGGGGTACGTTCTGCTACAAAGTGATGCCATTCGGACTGAAGAATGCCAGGGCAACCTATCAACGCACCATGGTAGCTTTGTTTCATGACATGATACATCATGAGATAGAGGTCTACGTAGATGACATGATAGCCCGATCACAAACTGAAGAAGAACACCTCGACCACTTGCAAAAGCTGTTTGTCAGGTTGAAGGAATACAAGCTCAGATTGAACCCTAATAAGTGCACGTTCGGAGTCCGGTCCGGTAAACTCTTGGGTTTCATTGTCAGCAACAAAGGCATCAAGGTTGATTCTGCCAAAGTCAAAGCTATACAAGAAATTCCTGCTCCTCGCATTGAGAAGGAGGTCAGAGGTTTCTTGGGACGCCTAAACTACATTGCAAGGTTCATTTCTCACCTAACATCTACTTGTGAACCAATCTTCAAGCTGTTGAAGAAAGATCAGGTAGTTAAATGGAATGACGACTGTCAAGATGCTTTTGATAAAATCAAGGAGTATTTTCTAGAACCTCCTATCTTAATGCCACCCTTCGAAGGAAGACCGCTAATCATGTATCTGACCGTCCTAGAGAATTCAATGGGGTGCGTACTAGGGCAGCATGACGAGTCTGGCCAAAAAGAGCATGCCATTTATTACCTTAGCAAAAAGTTTACCGACTGTGAAATAAGATATTCACTGCTCGAGAAAACTTGCTGCGCTTTGGTATGGGCTGCTCGCCGACTAAGGCAGTACATGTTGACTCATACCACTTTGCTGATATCTAAGATGGACCCGATCAAGTACATCTTTGAAAAGCCTGCTTTGTCTGGAAGAATAGCTAGATGGAAAATGATCCTCACAGAGTATGATATACAGTACACGACCCAAAAATCTATAAAGGGGAGTGTGCTAGCTGATCATCTGGCCCATCAAGCTGTCGAAGATTACCAATCCATGAGGTTCGACTTCCCCGACGAAGACATTATGACATTGGACAACATTGAAGATTTCAGACCATATGACGGACCTGAACAAGGATCCCAATGGACCCTGTACTTTGATGGTGCCTCCAACGCAATTGGAAACAGTATCGGCGCGGTACTTATCTCTCCAGAAGGTTGCCATACTCCTTTCACCGCCAGACTTTGCTTCAACTACACCAACAACATGGCCGAGTATGAAGCTTGTATCTTTGGACTCAAGGCTGCAACAGACTTGGGAATCAAATCTTTAATCGTATTTGGGGACTCAGCTTTGGTCATCAGTCAGATCAAAGGAGAGTGGGACACTAAGCATCCAAACCTCATCCCTTACAAAGAATATGTCTTGACATTGCTACCACATTTCGAGCAGATTACCTTCGAGCACTTCCTGCGAGAAGAAAATCAGCTAGCAGATGCTCTAGCTACAATGTCATCCATGTTTAAACTTAACTGGGATAACAAGGCTCCCCAGATCACCATTGAACGGATGGACGAACCCACACACTGTCACGAGATTAATACCAAAGAAGTAGTGGACCGACCTTGGTTTCACGAAGTCAAAAGGTATCTCGAGGCTCAAGAATATCCTGAAGGAGCTTCAGTCAATGACAAAAAGTTCTTAAGGAGATTCTCAGCTAAGTTCTTCCCGAGCAATGGTATCCTATACAAGCGCAATCATGATTGCATTCTGCTCCATTGTGTGGACAAGATTGAAGCTGAAAAGATCATGGATGAACTGCACAATGGTACCTTTGGCACCCACTCTAGCGGTCATACGATGGCTAAAAAGATTCTAAGGGCAGGCTACTACTGGTTTACCGTGGAAGCTGACTACTATCAATATTTCAGAACTTGTCACAAATGTCAGATTTATGCGGACAAGATACATATACCTCCAGTTCCTCTCAACGTCTTAACAGCTCCTTGGCCATTCGCTATGTGGGGAATCGACATGATTGGAGAGATTAAGCCTAAATCATCCAATGGACACTGTTTCATTCTGGTAGCCATTGATTACTTTACCAAGTGGGTCGAAGTAGCTTCCTTCGCATCCGTCACAAAGAATGTGGTTACCCGCTTAATCAAGCAGAACCTTATCTCTCGGTACGGTATCCCCGAAAGGATCATCACTGATAATGGTACAAACCTTAATAATACTATGATCACCGCCTTGTGCGAGCAGTTCCATATTCAACATCACAATTCATCTCCCTATCAGCCAAAGATGAACGGTGTTGTCGAAGCTGCGAACAAAAATATCAAGAAGATCATACAAAAGATAATAGTCACCTACAAAGACTGTCATGAGATGCTACCGTTTGCTCTGCACGGGTACCGTACCACAGCTCGCACTTCAACTGGGGCAACACCTTATTCCTTGGTATATGGCATGGAAGCAGTTTTACCTATTGAGGTTCAGATTCCTTCCTTGAGAATCATGAAAGATGCTGGTTTAAGTGAAGACGATTGGATCCAAACCCGGCTTGATCAGTTAAACTTAATTGACGAGAAGAGACTTACTGCAATTTGCCACGGTCAGACGTATCAAAAACAGATGATCAAATCTTTCAACAAGAAAGTCAGGCGCCAAGTATATCAAGTTGGAGATCTTGTAATCAAGCGCATCATCTTGCCACAAAGTGATCCCAGGGGCAAGTTGACTCCTACCTACGAAGGACCATTTGTGATCAAGAATATCTTTTCTGGTGGGGCAATGATTTTAACCACCATGGATGGTGACGATCTGCCGCACCCTGCAAACGCAAACATAATCAAAAGATACTACGCATAAGAGACCCGCTAGGTTGATACACCTAGGCAAACAAGGGCATCCTGGTGAATCGAAAACCCGAAAGGGCGGTTCAGGAAAAAATTAGGGATAAAACAAAAAAAAAATCTGTACACCCGACAAGTTGAAAACCTGAAAGGGCGACTTGGGAAAAAAGGGGTTTCCCGGTGGACTGAAAACCCGAAAGGGCGGTCCAGGCAAAAGTTAGGGAATTAAAGCGTGTGACTATGTCTCGTCGGATCACTTTAAGGACAATCTCTTCACAGACAAACTCTGAGGCTTCTGATCAATCCAATCATCTTCGGACGAAGCAACGAACGAACAAGATATTCAGAATTATGAAGGCTATAGCAAAATGGGAACCCCATGGAATTTTTTACACTTAGCCATCTTTCTTTGTATAAAATTTTCTCATTTTTTTACGACACCATCCTCTTATTAGGATGTCTGTCTCCTTTGTACAAAACACTTATTCAAAGTAAATACAAAGATATCTCTTTCAAAAGTACAGAAAACTATTTGCCTTTTTCTTTACACTTGTGTTTTATTTGCAAAAATGTCCAATGATTCATTAATGAACATATGCATTTGAACATAATTACCGTTTACAAATAAACAGGATGAAAAAGAGTAATTACTGATTAGGAAAACGTCTTTAGGCTATTCCATGAGCAATCTCTACAGCACGTCATTAAGATCCCCCAGCGGAGCCAAAACTTTGAACTACAGGTCCCCAACAGAGATGAGACTACCAACTACCAATCCCCAGCGGTGCTGAGACTTTCAACCCACAGCGGAAATCATCCAGTTTCTCCAGGTTTCCCCAGCAATTTGTCTTAAAGCCTGAAAGTCAACCAGTTAACGGTTAACTTTTTGCTTCTCCCCAACCTAGGTTAACTCCCCAGTAAAGCGGCATACAACCCAAACTCCTGAACTCCCCAACGGATTTAAGCTTTCCCCCATAGAGCTTTCATTATAGGATAAACTTTTTCCCACAGAGTTTTTATTGCTTCTTGACAGAATGAAGACTCCCGTCAGTAATCCCCAGTGGAAGTCATTAAAATTCTCTGGATTCCCCAAGCAGATTCCTCAAGAAGTATATGGCATTATTCTCACAGCAGGAATCCTCAATAGTCAAGGGTTTATTTCCCCCGACAACAGTCAAGGATTTATTTTCCTCAGCAATACAACAAATCAACTTACATGCGCATACATTACATCATAAACATGGATAAAACACATTTATTGCATCATACATTTCATGCAACATAACTTTGTGTTTCAGCTAACATTCTATCCTTTTCAGGATAAGGTTAACAACTATCTTTAACAGATATCCGCAGATTACTGATACAATCCAGATACGCTCGCCACGGAAGCCATTTTGTCGCTCATTCAGACTTAATTTCAAGATACAGTACAAATACGCTCAAGACACAGATGCCATTCTGTCACTCATTCAAATCTCAACAAGATACAATATGGATACGCTCCAGACACGAAAGTCATTCTGTCACTCATTCATACTTCAACAATCAGATACAAATTAGATACGCTCCAGATACAGAAGCCATTCTATTTCTCATTCAGATTCAACTATCAAATTCAAGTCCAGATACACTCCAGACACGGAAGCCATTCTGTCACTTATTCAGATCCCAGTTACAGTTCAGATGATTCAGACATGGAAGTCATTCTGCTACTCATACAGATCTCAACTTCAGACACAGTCCAGATACGCTCCATACACGGTTACCATTCTGTCACTTATTCTGACTTTTCCCCCAGTACAGATACACTCCAGACACGGAAGTCATTATGTCGCTTATTCAGATTCCAAGTACCGATACAGTCCAGATACGCTCCAGACACGGAAGCCATTATGTCGCTCATTCAGACTTAATTTCAAGATACAGTTCAGATACGTTTCAAATACAGATACCATTCTGATACTTATTTTTCTGACTTACAACATTCAATTCAACAAACATTCTTGGATGGCATCTACAAGCCCATCTCCGACAAGATTCTGTCACCTCTCCAAATGGCATCTTTAAGCCCATTCTCTCCACTACAAATTGACGAGTGCAAATTTACGGGCACTCTAGTGTCCAATCATCTTTTACCTTCAAGTCACGAACGACAAAACTCGCCGATCTAACTCTTGAGGTTCAAGAAGATTGAACAGGGGCAGCTGTTGTACCCCAAAATTTGCCCTCCCATTTTTCACAGAAATCACAACCCTAGGGTTCCTCAGATATTCATGAGTGGCTCAGGAATTGATCAGACAAATTTTCTCCTTTGGCAATAAACCAACAATTAGGGTTTTACTCGCAGTTCTTAGAAGAAATGAATTCACAAAGATCCAATTGGCTTTCACATGTATTCATGCTTTCTCAAGTTTACTGAAAGATTACTATTTGTTTTCAAGGCATATTCATTGGGGACAAGAGATGGGATCTAAGACTATCATTTGGAATATTCATGTTTTGTTTGATCCAAGTTAACCAGATAATTTGCGTTTGTTAAGACATTTGCTTGTTAATGGAATAAGTATTTGTTTGTTTATGGAATAAACATTTGTTTGAGGAATACACAATGCATGTTTATTTGAAATGCAGTGGCAAGATTACATGATCATTGGAATTTAAGTTATCTTGGTTGGAATTATTGGAATACAGTTTCAATTATCTTAATCAGGAATCTTAAAGAATTAGTGAAGACGCGAAGAGAAAATTGCAAGTTATTGACAGTAAAAGATTTTAATGGACATAGGAATACCTCATAAGACTTTCTTTCATTTATTTCAAAAAACTGTTACAATACAATTTATTATTTAAATGCTTTAAGTTTTACAACTTATTGTATTTGAAAAAATAAATTGGTACAATTATTTGAGTATTCCTATCTAAATTACAAAGGAAAAATCTAAGCCTAGGAATGACTAAGCTTCCATTGCTTACATGCTTGCCAAAGAGTCTCTTGCTTCCTCGGCGTTGCCACCATCTAGTTTACACTCACATGAAAGAAAGACAGAAAAATCATTAGCAGTTAATTGGATATGAATAAGAATCTTCAAAAGAAAAAATGCGTTCATCATTAAAGTTTGCAATTTGGAATCAGAGGGATATTTTTAATTCATCACGTTTTAATTTTTCTATTTGCAAATCACAAGAAGATTGCTCTTCTTGGTTCACAAAAATAAAAATAAAAATGCAAGCAAAGTTGTCCAAATAAAAAAGAAGGCAAGCAATTTATCCAAATACAAGCAAAGCTGCCCAAACAAGTGAAAATATACAAGCAGCTGCCCAAACAAGTGAAAATATACAAGCAGCAGCGTGGTCAAAAGGAAAACATGCAGCAAGGCTGCCTAAAACCATACAACAGCATAACAACAAGAATAGGACAGCAACATCAGCGCACCAAATGGCAAGCAACATAAGCAGCATAAGCAGACAAAAAGAGCATCAGCAAGAAGAAAATATAAAACTAAGTCAACAAGCAAGAGGCTTGTTCATAAGCCATTTCATCATTTTCCAATTAAAATTGCAAACTTTTCAGAAAAAGCACTTGGCTTAGGGTCATTAAGAGAGGAAGAGGAAAGAAGTCACCTAGGGGATGCTGCCCTACTGTCACAATTGCACCAAAAATGATAGCAAACAAAACTGCAAGGAAAAGAGCCTAAGAAGAAAATCCCAAAGTATTCAAAATTTGGTGGTTTTCCACCATTTTGAATAAGCTGCAAAACTGTAAAAAAGCCAATATAACAGTAGAGAGGGTGTAAGAGAGAAGGGGAGAGAAAAAATTATCAAACACAAACTGCCACCAAACCTCCAAAACATAACAAGTTCAAACAACCAAAACTTGTTAAACAATTCTAAAACATTCCAAACCTGCATAACTCAGTTCAACACCAACACAAACTTGTAACTCATTTCAAAAATCCCAAACTCATCAAAACTCCCTGCATCAACCCAAAACAAAACCTCAAAACCAATTTTCAAACCTGTTAAACCATAACTAACATCCCAAACAGTTTAAAACCATTGCAAACTGTTACAAGTTTCAAACCTACAAAAATACAAACTGCCATCTTCCTCAACCAACCTTCAACTGTAATCAAAACAAAAAAAAAAGCATTTAAATCCCAAAACTGCAGAAAAATCCAAACCTGCATAACCATTTTCAAACAACCAAAAACTGTAAAAAAAAAGGAAAAGAAAACAGTTCAAACCCAGTTCTCAAACCAAACAAACAAACCAGTTCTCAAACCAAACTGTAACCATGAAGTCTAGTAACCAAAAATCCAAAACAACAAAACTGTCAAAAGGAAGTCCCTAACATCCAGCAAACTGACATCCCAGATAATCAAATCATCAGCCACTGGAAACATCCAGCAAACTTACAAGAGAATTAAGTCAGAAACAAACATCATCCTCATTCAGTAAATAAGATAGACAAAGAAAAAGTACCAGAAGCACGCATTTTTCGTCATCATCTCTTCCTCCTTGCCTAGCCCGTCACCAGGGAGCACCTCACCCCAATCTCACTATCCTCTCACATAAAAAGCTCCAAAGGTATGTTTCTTGTCAAACTATTTACTGCATCTCAAACATATAGCACAATAGGTTAACAGAGAAAAACGTGAATAAGGAAAAACAACAACAAAAACTCGTTTAACCATCAAACAAAATCCTAACAAAAAAGGAACAGAATCATACCCTTTCAGAAGTATAAACATTAGCGCTTGGGATGTGAGAGGGAGGATGCTCCGGTATCAAGGGTGAGAGGAAGATCAGAGAATGCATGTCAAACACTTTAGATGATTTCTTTTCAAATTAGGGATTTCCAGAAAGAATAACATAAACCAGGTTGAATCAAAGGGGCCAAGGGACATTCTATTCGCGAAATTAGGAAGAGAATAGGGATGGTTAACGAGAAAGATGAAGGAATTTGAGAGAAGTGAGAGAGACGAACAGAGCGGCCCCGCTGTACCAAATGAAACACAAACCCTTATTTTTTTTGTTTCCCCTAATTCGAAACATTAAGCAAGCTTAGGAGATTTGGGCCAAGTCTTTTTCACAAACCCTTAAGTCCAACGCGTTTCCTAGCTCACACCCCCTGTTTGCCTGTTTCGTTTACAACAAGCAAAGCCTTTTCTTATTTGGGCCTGATATCCTTTAAGCTCATTCAGGCCCATTTTCATTTGTTTTATTTTGTTTTTTTTTATTTCTTTTGTTAATAATATGATAATGATTTCTAAAAACTTCATTTTGCAAAAGTTAATTTGATCTTTTTAGTAATTAATTTTCTTTTATCTTTTTTCCCTTTTTATAAGAAAAAACTCATTTTTATTAATTTTTTAATGAAAACACCAAAAAAATTTGATTTAATTAGTTTCTTTCTTTAAACTTTTCTTTTAAAACTAATAAAAATTGACAAAAAAATATAATAAAGACTTTTTAATTTAAATCATTTTCTTATTAGATTAAGTTTTATTTTTCCTTTTTTATGCAAATACATTGCATTTCATACTTTATTGATTTCTTTATTTCATAAATTGTCATAGCTTCATATTGAATCGCACAACAATTCGATTTGGTTGTATTATTTAGACGTTGCTATTCTTATGTGATTCCTCCCCATTTGTAATAATTGTACCCCCATTCCCGGATACTTTTGTAATAGCTTAGACTTTTAATTCCCGCAATTTATTGCTTTCTATATACTGTGTAGTAATTAGGCATGTATGGCAAGATTCAAAAATCAATCGCTAGATGACCTAATCCAAGAATAAATAACTTGAAATCAACACACTTCTCACACGCGCACCTCTAGGGTTACCTCGCTTGTTGCCTCGGAAATACAATCACGTCCCTCGAATATGAGACACTTTAGCAAATGACCCTTCGATAAACAAAGATCATAGTCCCTCGATGACCCTCGATGTTGCCTTTGATAAAACGATCTTGGCCCTTACAAAATTGCTAGAGTGTCTCACAAGTTGCCTTCAATGATTGTAAAATTGACCCGCGCCTGTCCCTTCACATCCAAGGATGGGGATTCTTACCAAATCAATGATAAGATAGCACCATTAAAAGGAAGAAGAAAAGAACAACTTAAGACCTTTCGAGTAGGGTAGACAACTCCTAGTTACTTGATCATTTGGTAAAAAACATCCTTGCTAAGTTCAAAACACACAATTTCAAAACATTTTCCCAAAATAAACTTTCAAACATTGAAACATCTTTTCAAAAGACAAACACCTTTGTATATATTCACACAAGAATCATTACAAAGGTTGCCTAAACAAAGGCCTCTTTTCAAAACGTTTTCAAAACCACACACAAAGCACCATTTCAAACAATTGAAAAGCAAAAACAAGTGATCTAAAAAAGTAACTAAGAGCCCATGGAAAACCATGGATGAAAAGGGTGCTAACACCTTCCCTTTTCATAATCTACCCCCCGAACCCGAGAAAATTCTCGAAAGGTCTTTCCTGTTCTTTTTTACCTTTCCTTTTGGATAAAAGAAAAGTCGGTGACAACTCTTGCTAACTGCACAAGTGCGAACGAAACGCAAAACCTCTAGTCAGTTCTCCCACCGTATCACATGAGGGAAATGCAGTTCGCCTAGCAGTTAAGGGAAAGCGACGTGGCAGGAAGATAGAAGTCGAGGGGCATGCAGAGGACACTTGTCTTCATCCTAGAGCAAGGCAACCCCTCGACAGTTACATAATTTTAGTATATAGATAGGAAGTTTGTGTAGGTTTTCCGTGTGTTCAATCTATTGTACTAGTCACTCAACATTATTCAAGTACCCGTTGTGTGTGAAAGAATAACTGAGAATGTACGTTGGAAACACCACCTTTTATTAATCAAATCTTTTACATTGCTTTGATCTTCTTTTGAAAAGTTTACATTTCCTGCATTTTATATGCATTTCTATTTGCTTTCCAAAACCACAAACACCAACTCCCAGGTCGAACGTGTGTTCTTCCTAGATATTAACTTTTACATCAAACCAGCATAAAAATTAACATATGTTATGGGATCAATCTGATCGATCCCACGAGTAACCAAAAGGGATTTCCTTTACACGTATACAGTGTTGCATGTTATTAAGAAGTGGTAGAATAACTACCAGTGAGTGTACTGCTAGGAAGAGAAATAGTGAAAGTAGAATGGCTAATCAGCCAAATAATGGAGAAATACCTCCACCAAATACTACAGGAACAACGATTATAACTACCGTTGGAGAAAATATCTCAACATCTGTTGGTTCAGTACCAACGTTAACCACGAATCAAACAGGACCCATACTTTTGTATGTAGGTCCTAGAGGTCCATTAGGAACACCCCCACCAAGGGCAAATCCAGGATCTCGACCGTACGCTCCCCCAGGATTTTTGACAGCCTGTATGGGTCGAGAACACCCGTATGGCATGCCAACCACTGAAATGGTTAGCCTTATAAACGATGCGTTTACATTTTCAGAACCTTTGGTGAGTACGTCTTCACCATTACAGGGATCTGGAGCCAGTATGGTAGATTTGGGTAGAAACCAACCTTTAGGAGGGCCATCATATGCAATACTAAGCCTCACAAATGCTTTTACAACAATTTTGAGGCAACAGATGGATGAAAGCAACCATGATATGGTGCAAATGTTGGCACAAACTCTAAGTACAATGATGAATCCCCTAATGCAAAATACTACCCAGTCGAATCAATAAATGGAAGCGCAAATGACGCGTATGGCTGAATTTTTTGGGGATCCCCAAACTATTCGACAACCCCAAAGAATACCAATAAGATTGAACCAAGGGATAATCTTGGAGGAAGACTTAACCATTAACCAAAATACACAGATCCCTAGTGTGTTAGGGTGGGAGAACTGACTTGAGGTTTTGTGTTTTGCGTTCGCAAATGTTTCAGTTTAGCAAGAGTTGCCACCGACTTTTTATTTTATCCAAAGGAAAGGTCAAAAAGCACAAGAAAGACCTTTGAGATATTCTCTTGGGTTCGGGGGGTAGAATATGAAAAGGGAAGGTGCAAGCACCCTTTTCATCCATGGTTATCCATGGGCTCTTAGTTACTTGTTTAGATCACTTGCTTTGCTTTTTTCAATTGTTTGAAATGGTGCTTTATGTGTGGTTTTGAAAATGTTTTGAAAAGAGGCCATCGTTGTGGCAACCTTTGTAATGATTCTTGTTTGAATGTATATAAAGGTGTATTTGTCTTTTGAAAAGATGTTTCAATGTTTGAAAGTTTGAAAGTTTGTTTTTGGGAAATGTTTTGAAATTATGTTGTGAGGTGTGTTTGAAAATAGCAAGAATGTTTTGCAAGTTTTGATCAAGTAACTAAGAGTTGTCTACCCTATTTTACTCAAAAATCTTTCCTACACATTTTAACCCTTTTGACAGTGTTATTTTACCATTGCATTTGGTAGACAACCTTGTATTAGGATGTTAAATGGGACAGGCGCGGGTCATTGTATTGACCATGATAGCAATATTGCCAAGTATCTTTAGCAAATTTTTGAGGGACTAGATCATTTTTATATAGGCAACCAAGATAGTGTCATCGAGGGACTATGATCTTTTGTTTTGTTTTTGTTTTGCCAAAGTACTCAACATGCATAACATGGCCAATTTTAAAGGCAACAATTGGATGAAACCCTAGGGGTGCATGTGTGCATTGTGTTGTCAATTTACATGCTTTTTGTCTTTGTATTAGTCAAGCTATTTGTTTTGATTTTGGATTTTTTTGCATACAAACCCTAATCTCTAACCATGGCATAATTGAAAGCATAAAGTGCGCAAAATAAATCTACACTATTACAACATTTGATATGGGAAGGGGGATACAATTTTTGAATGGGGAATATTTGCAAGAAAATAAAACCCTAATATTTACTATTACATCCAAATTGAATAAATGGGACAAATGAATAAATTGACAATAATTAAATAAACAATTTAAATATAAACATGCAAAATATTATGAATATGCAAAAATGTTTTTTTTTGTTTATTTTTATGTATGCAAAAATATAATATTCAATGTAAAGAAAAAGAAATAAAAAGATTATTTTTTTATTAAGGGCAAAAACCCTAATTTTCTTTTAAGAAAGTAAATATTTATCATATATTTTTTATGTACAATAAAATAAAATAATGTATATACAAAAATAAAATATATTTAGAAAAAATATTATTTAAGTATAAATGATAAAAAAATAAAGGTACAATACATTTATGTTTTATTCTCAAGTTTTCATTAAATAAAATAAAAGTATGTATATATATATATTAATTATATTAGTCATGTACAATAAAAATAAAAATAAAATATATACAAGACAAAAATATATTTAGAAAAATATTATTTGAGTATAAATAAATAAAGAATAAAAAATAAAGGTATAATATCATTATATATTATTTTCAAGTTTTCATTAAATAAAAGTATATACTAATTAAATTATTTTTATGTTAGAAAAAATAAAAATAAAATAAAAAATGAAATTCTGTCTGCAGATACTCAATGTCACGTTCAATGTTATGACACTGTATCTGACTTTCTATAAGACAGTAAATACAAAAACAGTAAAGAACACAGTCAATTGTTTACCCAGTTCAGTGTGCAACAACACCTACTCTGGGGGCTACCAAGCCAGGGAGGAAATCCACTATAAGAGATATTAATTCAGGAATAAACCAACCAGTTTATCTCCTTCACTTAAGACCTACCCAATGCAACTTCAATCTAAGTACAACTTAAACCTGAGTTCCTACTCACTCCCCCTCAATCACAGCAGTGATACTTAAAACAATTGACTAATGATTTAATGAAGACACTCTTCAAAACATACACTTGATTATGCTTCACAGCTTTTTAATCAAGCAACACAAACACTCTTGCTTCACAGCTTTGAGTGATACATAAACCTAACTTGACTTTGCTTCAAAGCTTTAGTCAAGAGACACAAAACACTCTTGCTTCAAAGCTTTGAGTGATACAAAACCCTTACAATTAAAACCTATTCCAAGTCACTTATCATAATGATACTTGCTTGGATTACAATAGTTAAAACTATACAGCTTCAAAATGATCTTCTGTCAAAAAGGGATGAATTCCAAACAGCAGCCCTGTTGAATATATAGCAGCTTCTTCTTTAGTTAGGGTTTCCACAAAAAGCTAGGGTTAATTCCGTTTGACCTTAAGACTTGGTCACAAGACTTTATCAACCAGGTTAGGGTTGAGCTAGGTTAACCCAAAGTCCACGAGAGATTCTGTTCTGGAAAGACTGAGTCATCTTCCTGAAAAATCTCAGAATTAACCAAACTGCATAACTGTTAGATCAAAACAGGATGTCTTAACATTTGTTATGACATCTGAATTCCTGTTTACTAATTTTGGTAAATGTGATCATTTTGCAAAATGCTCAGATACACACTCATAAACAGCAGTACCTGTATGCCACTATTTTTCTGCAAAGGTACCTAATAAACCAGTACCTAATAAATCAGAATGTTATGACATTAGTCATGACATTCACACACCTAGTTTTACCAAAAATGCATGCCAATAACTAAACAACTACAAACTCCCCCTTTGGCAGATTTTTGGCTAAAGACCCTAAGCAATCAGAGAGTAGATAGCAGCAGAATAAATATGACTGCAGAAAAATAGAGTCTAATAATGTCTACCAAAATATATCTCCCCCTCTTTAGCCACAAATAGGCCAAAGAGACAAGTACTTAAATGTTTATACAGTCATCCAGAAAAGGTAATAGAAACAACAACTAAAATCTGAACACACTTGCAAACTCCACCAGGAACCATCATCAACTCCACCAACCTTTAGGCACTGTCCCCTTCAGAGGAGCTACTTTCTTCAGTATTGAGTTGATCTTCAGCAGCACCCTCTTCCCTTCTGTTTCCTTCAGCCTCCTCCTGTTCTAACCTGGCAATTAGGTTTTCTAGAGTCTTTTTCCTAGTCTCCAGCTCTTTGCAGGTCTCTTTCAATATAGCTATAACATCAGATGTTTTGGACTGAGTTTTTACAGATGATGTCTCAGCTGATGTTATGACAATATCAGGAACATGAGATCCCTGAAAAAGCTTGTAGTGTAACCCAAGAGCAGGAGCTCTTTTGCAAGCAGTATCTCTTGCCACCAGGATATCAGGGTACTGTGCAAGGATAATTCCACAAAGGAGGGAGGGAAAGGCAATAGGGCCTTTGACTGCAAAGCTACCAGCATGCTTTAAAGTTTGTTCAAAAGTATACCTGCCATAGTCAAATTCAGCCTTGGTTCCCACAGCATAAATGAATCTCCCCAATCCTGTGGAGATAGTTGATTTGTGGTTGGTAGGGACCCAGTTGGCTGCACCAATCTTGTGCAGGATGGCAAATTTCATGCTTAGTTTGCTGGCATTCAGCTTGCCTTTCAAGGGCCAGCACTTGACCTGTCTTGCTGTGATGGTTTGGCATACTTCATTGTCAGTGACTTCCAGTTCAGGGCAATCCTCATTTGATCTTCCAAGAAATTTATTAATTTCTGATGGAGAGAAATTAACCCTTCTTCCTCTAACATAAACACATTCAAAGTCAGCTGACCTTCCATCAGCACATTCATCAGACAAGTTCACTATAAATTCCTTGACCATATTTTCATAGCACTTGGTAAATTTTACCACAGTCTTCATCAGTCCAGCAGCTTTGATCAGGTCCATGATTTCCTTGCAATCCATGGCACCATTGTTTAGTTCTCTTTCTAAAGCTATTCTCTTTAAGCAAACATACTTCCATCTGTTGGCATTGTCAGGGTGGTGAAAAGAGATGTTGTCTGTTGGGACTTCAGGAACTCTAGCCATTTTGCTGGAAGGGAGTTTCCTTCTGATAGGAATCTCTTCAGCATTAATTTCAAACTCTGATTCCTCATCAGAATTAGAAGTCTCAGGTTCATTTCTCTTCTTTGTAATTGGTTGTCTAGTAGGTTTTGAGAGACTCCCAGTATGCACTTGAGCTTTCACCTTCCCTTTGGACATTCCAGTCTTCACAGTACCAGTCTTCCTTTCAGACCTGGTTTTCTTGTCAGCAGGTTTTTCTTTGTTCAGACCTTTTACAGCATCTTGATTGCCCTTCCTGTTCATCATTCTCCTAGCTATGCTAGGGTTGATATTTGCAATCAGGTCATTGTCTGAGTATTCCTCATCCACGTCAATAACAGGTGGTTCAACATTCTTCTCTGAAGGATTCTGAATGTCATCCAGGTTTTCAGATGGTTTTTGAATGTTGTCATCTGGTGTCTCAACATTCTCAGAGACATCTGGATTTGCTTCAACATTTGGGCTTGCTGATTCTTGATTTAATGGAACAAAAATCCCCGGTACAGAGTGGTTCTCACTCAGGATTCTTGTAACAAGCCTAGCTATTGCTTGGTGTACATGAGCTGATCCTTCCCTATTAGGTACAGAAGATGAAGGTTGAGAGGGATTACCGGAAGACGTTGCCTGAGACCTTCCTGCATGCCTTGTTCTCAGCTTTTTGACCTTGGAAGGGTTAGTTGCAATTTCTCTGAGATGAGTAATCTCCAGGACTTCGGAATCTATGCATGTGGTGATTGCTCGAGAATCTTGATCAGATGATGAAGATGAAACGGTTGTCTTGGATGAGGATGAAGTTTGAGACATTTTGAATGACTTGGAAAACCAGTAGCAACTAGGGAGAAAACTTTGAATGAGTGAAAAAGAGATGTTGCAAAGTCGAGGGTGGAAGGAGGCAAATGTGTGTCTATTCAACTTCTTAGTGATTTTGAAAGAATTTGGGAAGTATATGATTAACCCACTTAAAATAGACTTAACACAAATAACTCCTTCAACCCTTGTTTTGAGCAAAATTAATTTCTATAATTTCTCATGTTGGCAAATACCCATCTTGCCCCTCAAGTTTTCAAGTTGATTTCCATCAAGAGCCTTGGTAAAAAAGTCAGCCAGCTGTAGCTTAATGACACCATGTTCCAGTTTAATTGTCTTCTTCTCTACAAGGTCTCTGATAAAGTAATTTTTAAGGTCAATGTGCTTGGTCCTGCTATGCTGAATAGGGTTCTTGGAAATATTGATTGTATTCAGATTGTCACAATACAATGTCACAACATCTTGTGAGACATTATACTCAGTGATCATCTGTTTTGTCCAGATAATTTGAGAACAGCTACTACCAGCTGCAACTATTTCAGCACAGAGTTGAAAAGGCATTCTTTTGACATGAATCATAGCTCTGGCAGATTCCTGTATGATCCTATTTTTCCTTCTGTCAACTCCATTTTGTTGAGGAGTTATAGGAGAAGAGAATTCATGACTCATTCCTTCTGAGAAACAGAACTTATTAAACTTGTTGTTTCCAAATTCCTTGTCATGATCACTTCTGATTCTGACAATACATCCTTCTTTTTGAGTTCTTTTGCACAGTTCTCTAAAAACTTCAAGGTTATTCACCACATCATAGACATATCTCTTTTTACCAAGCCTTTCCATTTGATGTTCACCATAAACCCTCCTTTTATCAATTTGCAGTCTTGGAATCCTTCTGACTGCTTCCATAGAGATAGTTCTTTTCATTCTTCTTAGATGAAGATGACCAAGTTTTTGGTGCCACAGTTTCACCTCTTTTTCTTCTTTGGTAATAGAACACATAGTGGAGTTATTAGTGTTCTCAGGCTGCCACAAGTAACAATTATCTTTAGATCTGATTCCTTTCATTACAACTTCTAGTTTTTCATTAATTACAAGACATTCAGATTTTGAGAAGTTGACATTGAATCCTAGATCACACAATTGACTGATACTAATGAGATTAGCAGTCAGGCCTTTTACCAGTAGTACTTCATTCAGGTTTGGAACTCCAGGGCAGTCCAAATTACCAACTCCTTTGATTTCACCTTTAGCACCATCTCCAAAGGTCACAAAACTAGTGGTGTGAGGTTTAACATTATTGAGGAGGTTCTTGATTCCAGTCATGTGCCTAGAACACCCACTGTCAAAGTACCAGTCTTCCTTTGCAGAGACCCTCAGGGAAGTGTGGGCTATCAGGGCAGTAGCCTTTTTCTTCCATTTAGGAGTATGTGGTACCTTTTTAGACTTAGGTTTGACACCTGAGTTCTGATTAGGGTATCCATGCAATCTGAAGCAGAAAGGCTTTATGTGGCCATATCTCCCACAATGATGACATCTCCATCTTTGGTACCTTTTCTTCATATGTCTCTGTTCCTGATGTTGAGAGTTATGTTGAGACATCTGCTTTGACATTTGTTTATTAGACCTGATCTTCTTGTCTGCACCTGATTTCTTTGCTGCCACAAATCCTAGACCAGACTTGTTTCCCACATTTTGTCCAACCTGAAGGATTTCTTCAAATCTGTCTGTTCCATTTGTCAGCATCTTGACAAATTTGGTCATCTGGTTCAGTTGTGAGTTCAGCAATTGAACTTCCCCTTCTAGATGACTTATAGTTTCAAGGTCTGCCCTTTTTTCAGCCTCCAGCTTTATGATGAGTTTTGTTTGTTTCTCATTCTGCACACAGACTTCAGCACTTCTGATACACAATTTCTTGTAAGTATCAGCCAGTTCTTCAAATGTCACTTCCTCATCACCAGTGTCACTTTCAGAGGTACAAACACCAGTTAGAGCAGTAACTAGTTTGGCAGATTCTTCTTCAGAATTACTTTCTGAATCACAGTCAGACCAAGTGACAGTCATTCCTTTTTTTGTTTCTTAAGAAAGATAGGACATTCAGCTCAAATATGCCCATATCCTTCACAACCATGGCATTGAATTCCTCTGCCTTGATTTCCCTTCTCTTCTGACCTTGGTCTTCTGCTGGAACTGTCAATGTCAGAGGGAATGTTATGAAAATTAGACCTTGACTTTGGATCTATTCTTTTGATGAGTTTATTGAATTGTCTTCCAAGCATGGCTATAGCTTCTGAAATATTTTCTTCTTCATCCTCCTTGTTTTCATCTTCAGCGTTGGAT
Source organism: Vicia faba (assembly GCA_948472305.1). Taxonomy (NCBI): domain Eukaryota; kingdom Viridiplantae; phylum Streptophyta; class Magnoliopsida; order Fabales; family Fabaceae; genus Vicia; species Vicia faba. The sequence goes on from OX451737.1 coordinate 1,524,444,800, forward strand.
ACAAGTGCTATGCTCTTGTTCTTCTTATCAACATTTTCAGTGATCCCCATCTCAAAAGTCTGAAGAGACCCAATGAGTTCATCCACTTTCAACTTGCTGATATCCTGGGCTTCCTCTATAGCAGTTACCTTCATTGCAAATCTTTTAGGAAAGGATCTGAGAATCTTTCTCACCAGTTTTTCTTCTGACATCTTTTCTCCCAAGGCTCCTGAGGTGTTGGCAATCTCCAAGATGTTCATGTGAAACTCATGAATGGTTTCATCTTCCATCATTTTTAGATTCTCAAACTTGGTAGTCAGCATCTGAAGCCTTGACATTTTTACTTTGGAAGTGCCCTCATGGGTAGTTTTGAGAGTGTGCCAAACTTCCTTGGCCAGTTTATATTGATGTACTAGTCTGAATATGTTTCTATCAATTCCATTGAACAAGGCATTTAAAGCTTTGGAATTACCCAGGGCTAACTCATCTTCTTCTTTACTCCATTCTTCCTCAGGCTTCAGACTGATTGTCCCATCTTTCTCAGTTATGGTGGGATGGTTCCATCCTTTGTCAGCAGCTCTCCAAGCCTTTTTGTCCATAGATTTTAAGAAGGCAATCATACGAGGTTTCCAATAGTCATAATTTGTTCCATCCAGATTGGGTGGTCTATTTCCAAAAACTCCTTCTTTGTCCATAGTGCCAGAAAGTGATATCCCTAGATCTCACCCAGTAATACAGGCAGGGTGCCTGCTCTGATGCCAATTGAAATTCTGGCTGCAGATACTCAATGTCACGTTCAATGTTATGACACCGTATCTGACTTTCTATAAGACAGTAAATACAAAAACAGTAAAGAACACAGTCAATTGTTTACCCAGTTCAGTGTGCAACAACACCTACTCTGGGGGCTACCAAGCCAGGGAGGAAATCCACTATAAGAGATATTAATTCAGGAATAAACCAACCAGTTTATCTCCTTCACTTAAGACCTACCCAATGCAACTTCAATCTAAGTACAACTTAAACCTGAGTTCCTACTCACTCCCCCTCAATCACAACAGTGATACTTAAAACAATTGACTAATGATTTAATGAAGACACTCTTCAAAACATACACTTGATTATGCTTCACAGCTTTTTAATCAAGCAACACAAACACTCTTGCTTCACAGCTTTGAGTGATACATAAACCTAACTTGACTTTGCTTCAAATCTTTAGTCAAGAGACACAAAACACTCTTGCTTCAAAGCTTTGAGTGATACAAAACCCTTACAATTAAAACCTATTCCAAGTCACTTATCACAATGATACTTGCTTGGATTACAATAGTTAAAACTATACAGCTTCAAAATGATCTTCTGTCAAAAGGGGATGAATTCCAAACAGCAGCCCTGTTGAATATATAGCAGCTGCTTCTTCAGTTAGGGTTTCCACAAAAAGCTAGGGTTAATTCCGTTTGACCTTAAGACTTGGTCACAAGACTTTATTAACCAGGTTAGGGTTGAGCTAGGTTAACCCAAAGTCCACGAGAGATTCTGTTCTAGAAAGACTGAGTCATCTTCCTGAAAAATCTCAGAATTAACCAAACTGCATAATTGTTAGATCAGAACAGGATGTCTTAACATTTGTTATGACATCTGAATTCCTGTTTACTGATTTTGGTAAATGTGATCATTTTGCAAAATGCTCAGATACACACTCATAAACAGCAGTACCTGTATGCCACTATTTTTCTGCAAAGGTACCTAATAAACCAGTACCTAATAAATCAGAATGTTATGACATTAGTCATGACATTCACACACCTAGTTTTACCAAAAATGCATGCCAATAACTAAACAACTACACAAAATAAATGTGAAAATTTATAAAAATATTTTTTTGATATTTTTTATGTTTGGAAAATGAGAAAATAAAATCAGAAATGAAAATAAACACAAAAAATATAAAAATATGAAGAAATGGGCTAGGGGGTGTAATTAGCAAAGCAGGGGGTGTCAAAAACAAGGCCAGAACCAAGCCCGACCCACTGACTTCATCTTCAACCTCTTGTTCAAAGAATGCGCGCGCCGTGTACAAAATTCCAGATCCTGCATACGTGCTCTAATGCAAAAATTCATAACATCAAAGTTGTAGCATTTTTCAAGACGAATCCAACCATGTAAAGAACTCATTCTAACTCTCAAAGACCAGAGAGAATTTCTCTGGCCCTAAATCCTAACCTAATTTTTTCAGGAAGTTCATGGATCAAATTCTTTTAACACGATTAACTTAAATGAAAACTGAGCATATGTACAGCTTCATGGCTATGAATACTACATTTTTTATTCACAAACCTAAGCCTAATGATTCCTAAATAGAGAGATAGGAAGTTGACAAAAACTTGTTTCAGTTGACTTCGTGTATGGCAATGTGGAGCTTTTCAGTGAGGCCTGAGATGTTTGGGAGCTTGCTTGAACTTCCTCTGACCTTCCCTAATGTCTAGTTTGCCTTGAATGTGCTTGAACAAGCTTGTAGAACTCAACCTGCACAAGCTGAAATAAAAAATGGTAAACCTTGCAAATGGAGTTACAGTCAGTGTTTAAGGGTTGGGATAGCTTGGATAGGTTATATGGAAGGTGTTTAAACAAGTTTGAGGCAAAATGCACGAGGGGTTTTTGCTATGGAAGTCAAACTGCAGGGAGTGCCCTGTTTTGCCAATGGAAGGTGATTTTATGCTATGGCAGGATTAAGGACTCAAAGGCTCATGTTTTAGGTTCAATACAATGTGTGAAACTTGTCTCAAAATCTTGCAAGAGTTGGTTTTAATCAGATGTGCAAGTTGTGTGATATTTGACAAGTTTCTTGGTTATGAAGCAAAATGAGAAGTGACAAAGAACAGGCCTGTACAAGCTAGCTCTAACCCCGCATACATTGTGCAAGCTTGTCCCCAAGTTTGTGGATTTGATTTGCTGTACAAGATCTTGTTCAAGGCTCAAGGATTCTATTTGACATAAAGCAAGATTTGGACAAAAATGGCAATGTTACCTTTTACTATTTTTGGATTAATCTATTGTATAATCCTCTAATGACCAAAACAAAGCCTTAGACCAATGGATTTGCATTTAATTATTGAGTATGGAAGGGTTTTGGGATCTGTAATCTAGTGCAAACAATGCTGATTAGAGTTTGCAACTTGTATCACTAAGAAAATGCCATGGATCAAAAGTGGGTTTTTGCCAACTTCAAGCCTTCGATTCTCCCTAACCACAAATGATTTTGGAGAGTTATTGGACATTTTAGAAATATTGTAACATGATCTATAATCCATATTTGAAATGCATTTTTAGATTCCAAGTGGAACTAAGTGAACAATTTCCAAGAAGATAGGTCAAAATCCTGCCTAAACTAGGGCAAAATTTCACTAAGTTAAAAGTTTCATGGACCCTTGTTCCAAAACTCATAACTTGAGATACAAGCTTCTTTTGAGAAAACTTTGTGAATAAAAGTTTTATATTTTGTGGAGGAATACAACTTTCATGTTGGAAGTTTTGTTTGAATCCAATTGCATCATGGTGAAAATGTTGGGCAAAGTTGGGAAAAAATAAGAAAATTTCATAACTTAGAAAAATTCTAAGTTATGAAAAATTTCAATTTTAAACCCTAATTTGGAAAATTAGGTTTATTGATGAACAAGTTTCATGTTTTGACTCATATTGATGAAAAATGACCCTTGGCACTTGATTTTGACCAAAAAGTCAAAGTTTGACTTTTCAATGTACAGTCAAATTTTGATCAGTTGACTGAAAAAAATCATATGTCAATCCAATGCAATTGAGATCTTTTGAACCTTGTGAATAGGTCAAGATGATGCCATTGAGTCCTTGAATGCATGTTTGATCCAAATTTGCCATTGGCTAGGTTAAAAATCAGAAATTGCCCTTGTACAGTCAAAACCCTAAAAATGACCATTTTGCCCTTTTGATGATCTGATCAAATTTCTTGAGGAGTTGTGGTCCAAACTTGATAAAATGGTTCATGTGAGTCTATAATGTTGATGTGGGTCAAAAATTGTGAGGTTTGACTGTAAATTGGCCACAGTTGACTTTTCCCCCAATACAGCTGATTTCTAGGTCAACTGTCCAATTGACTGGGCAAAAATTTAATTCAAGGCTTGAAACTTGGTAGGGGCAATCTTATAGGTCCAAAATGAAGTATGGAAGTAAATTTGAGCATTGAAAGTCCAAAAATCCCTGTGCAAACTCAAACCCTAATTTAGGTCATCAGTGCAAGAAGATGTCTTGAGCAGAGCAAAACCCTAATCCTGTCTGGAGTTCAAGGAGTCTTGTGAAGGGAAATCTTGATAAAATGAGAGGGAAAATTTTGGGGTACAACACCTAGAGTAGAAAAAGAACAACCTAGGGTCGAAATACCTCAAAATCCCCCACAGATCCCTAGAGAAGTCGATCAAGGAGTGATTATGGTGAATAGGAACCGAAACGCTGATGAATTGATACAACAAGTTCGACACTAAAATTATGGAACAAATAATAATCTGACTGCCATGATCGAAAGAATCATGATACATAATGGGATGAACATTGGTTTTCACAGAACAAACTTCACATCCCCATTATCAGAATATATTCTGCAAACAGATTTACCCCCTAGGGGAAAAGTCCCTAAGTTTACTAAATTTTCAGGGGATACGACAGAGTCTACTGTCAAACATGTGGCGAGATATTTGATAGAAGTTGAAGAAATAGCAAACAACGAGAACCTTAGGATTAAATATTTCCCAAGTTCTCTAACGAAAAACACTTTTACTTGGTTCACTACCCTCCCAGCCAATTCGATCTATAATTGGAATCAATTGGAAAGGTTGTTCCATGAACAATTTTACATGGGACAGACCAAAATAAGTTTGAAAGAATTGGCTAGTGTGAAAAGGAGATTCACTGAGCCAATAGATTAGTATCTGAATAGGTTTCGACTGCTTAAAGCCAGGTTCTTTACACAAGTTCCTGAACATGAATTAGTCGAAATGGCAGCAGGGGGCCTAGATTACTCCATTAGGAAAAAAATAGATGCCCAATACTTGAGAGACATGGCCCAGTTGGCCGATAGAGTTCGACAAGTTGAACGCATTAAAGCCGAAAAGGCTAAAGCGACCAAGACTCATCGAAGAGAAAGAGTAGCCTATGTCGAAATGGATGATGACGATCCAGAGACATCAAGTGATCCTATAGATGTCGAAGAAGGCGAAATAGACTTAGCAGAATTAAAACAAGGGCCGCCATACTCTTGTAAATTGCTAGTGCCCTCAAATGGGAAGAATCCTGTTGAGTCCGAAAGGAACAGTGACAAATTCCCAAAGAAAACATATAGTTTCGACATCACTAAATGTGACGAAATATTTGATTTATTAGTCAAATATGTCCAAATGATAGTGCCCCATGGGGAAAAAATGTCTCCTTTAGAACAAAGAAAGAAAAGAGGTTTTTGTAAATATCACAATTTTCTGGGCCATAAAACCTCACAATGTTTTCTTTTTAGGGATCTTGTTCAAGAAGCACCCAAAGAAGGAAGGCTCAAGTTTGCTGATAAGCCGACAATGAAAATTGATGCGAACCCGCTACAAATGGATGCACGCTATGTTGAACCAGTTGGCATCCATATGGTCAAAGTTTCTGAGGACTTCATCAACAAGCATGTATTTGGCAGTTTTACTGGAAACATATCTAGGAAAACTGTCGAAGGGGTGAGGAAGGCTACTGAAGGTCTAAACAAAGGAGCTACTGAAGGCTCAAGCAAAAGAGGTACTGAAAGCTCAAACAAAGGAGCTGCTGAAAGCTCAAACAAGAGGACCACTACAGGTTCTTACCTGGCTGCCGTCAAGGGTTCGACAGAAAACTTGGAAGCCAAGATGCAAAAACTGAACCTCATTCCCAAGAGCAATGTGGAAGTAAACAAGGTCGAGGTATCTGAGGCCAAGGCTTCGGAGGAGGCCATTCGACAAGAAGAAGTGAACAAGACATCATTTCCAAAAGAAAACGAGAATCTGGAAGAATTTTTACATCGATGCCAGAAGAAAAAGTCTGAAGTGATGTTGTGTCCCAGATGCATTTCCATTTTCGACAAGAAGGCTGCGGAGCACATACAAGGTGTGAGAGCAGCGAAGGCAAAATGCGGCACCAATGCTCATCTAAATATGGATCCAGAAGTTAGATATGATCCGAGGAGGGGATATCAAAAGGGACCCATGAACCAAGTGAGGAGGCCATCAACTTTTTGGCCTCCAACTAATGTACCTGTGGATACTTGGATCAATACAGTGGGAAGAAAAAGGCCCAATGAAGAAAAATGGCGAATGTTTGACGTGCCAAGGGGATCTTCTTTGGCTTACAGGAAAGAGTTCCAGACTACTACAACGAATAAAGTGGCTCACATATCAAGCAACTACAAGGGGAAGAACCACATGTCTCGCTCTCAATGGCGAATATTTCAAAGACGGAAGAAAGCCGAGAAAGAGCTGCAGCAGAGCCTCACCTAGAATCTAGCACCAACGTGCCAAGAAAAGAAAAAATGAAAGAAAAGGAAACCTCTGGAGAGGGAACCAATTGCTAGAAGACTGGTGTGGCCAGAACAAGGTGAGTCGAATGACGAAGGTAATTCTGACGCAGATGATACTTTAGATATTATGGTAAATGTAATATCAGTGCTGCCCAAGGAGTACAACCGTCAGGTCGAAGTCGAAGAAACCGACTTGATTGTCGAACAAGAAATGGCCAGACATAGGCCAACATGTTACTACGTGATGAATAATGGCTGTGTTGAGGAGCATAATGCTTTCTTTGAGCCACCTACTGAGGCGATGAAAATTACCTCAAGCCTCTATTTATCAGAGCAAATATAGGGGAAGTGACCATAAATAAAATCTTGGTTGATTGTGGGGCGACCATAAATATAATTCCACAATCTATGCTGAGGAAAGTAGGAAAAGGGGATGCTGATATTAAGCCCCACAACATGGTTCTCTCAAATTATGAAGGGGGTATTGGAACCACCATGGGAGTTATACAACTGGATCTCAAGGTGCGCTCAATTCTTCGACCTACCATGTTTATGGTAATTTCAGCAAAACCCAATTATAATCTACTTTTAGGTCGAGAGTGGATACATGGCATAAGTGCAGTGCCATCTTCGATGCATCAGAGGGTTACAATATGGCGCCCTGATGGTATCATAGAGAACATCGAGGCTGATCAAAGTTACTACCTGGGCGAAGTTAACAACATTGGAAAAAATAGCTTCGATAGGAACTTGGCTCATATAGGGCCATGCAGCCCTCCTGACTTCGATCTGGCTCCAGCGGCCAATGCTTTTTGTTCTCTTTATCTACATTTTGATCATGGTTTTCAGTGGGATAGAGAGGATTTATCAAACATCGACTATGAAGGGGTTGATGACATACAACCAACAGGCTGGGGGAGTGAGTTTGGTGATGATGACTGAATCACAGGCTCTACAAAGGATTTTGGCATATGTAGCCAAAAATAGAATGATAGCGGCCTTAGAGGCTGAATTCAAATATATGGCTCTTGAAGCCAATGAATAGGTATCTTTCCAAGAAGGCCCTGAGAAGGATTTCGACCCAGAACCTCCTGACTCGGAAGAGAAAGAAGTACGAAATTAGAGGTTAGACGCCATCTATGATGATGAGCCTCTAGGTTTCGAAAAAGATCCGTTGACGAACAGTGTTAGAATGCTAGCACAAGACCCCTTAGAAGAAATAAACCTAGGTGAAGGTCCTATGAAAAAGCCAACATATATCAGCGCAAAGATAGATCCAAAACTCAGGGTCAAAATGATCCAATTGTTAAAAGAGTTCAGAGATTGCTTTGCGTGGTATTTTGATGAAATGGCTGGTCTCGACAGAAGCTTGGTAGAACTACAATTTCCAACAAAACTTGGAAATAAGCCTGTCAAGCAAACTCCAAGGCACTTTGCACCAGAGATTCTGTCAAAAATTAAAACGAAAGTCGAAAGACTGCTGAAATGCAAGTTCATCCGAACGACCAAGTATGTCGAATGGATTGCAAATATAATACTTGTTATAAAGAGGAAAATCATAGAAATGATGGTCATCCACTGCAAGGAAGGAAGTGCTTCGGAAGAGACAAATGATTGTTTGTAACTAGAGCAGTAACAATAGCTTCACATGCAACGTCAAATCTAGTAGCCTTAGATCCAGCCATTACCGAGAATCGTAAGAACTAAAAATATGGAAATTTGATGAAACAAAATTGAGATTATGCTTGGTTGAATCAAGACAGGATAGATCCTCGTGTTTGATTGTGAATGCTTTTGTTTTGGTGATCGGAGGAAGTTACAAACTATGAAGTTAAAGAGTAAACGTGAATTCATGAAAATCATTGGAGTTAGAAGTCGATTCCCCCATACGATGAAATTGTTTCATTCTAGAACCATAAAAGAGAGAAGGAATGACGATGAACGTAGATCACACCTTATGATGCAGTGGAGTAGGGGACCTGCAAGGTTAGCACCTAACCGTTCAAGTTAGTATTTGAGAGAGAAGAGTGAAACGTAATTGAATTTGAAACTTGTTACCTTAATTTGGTGCCTTATTTATATATAAATATAGGGAAATAACTAACTTTCTATTTGTTAGTCGTGCAATATGGAGAGCCATTGGATGCACTTTCCATTGAGATCTCTCATAATCATTGGGGTCCTTTCCTGGTGGTCGGTCGGGGTCGAAGTGGTCGACCTATAACATTAACTACAATCTACAAGCATATAGATCCACATGTTGAAATACTCATCAAAAGAGGAAGTTGAAAAGATTGACCTCATACAAGAAAGAGAGAAAGATATTGTAGGACTATATTCAATCGATGAGTTTGATGTAACAAAGAAACAAAAATGAGGGAGACAACTCGATTGGATGGGGGGGGGGGGAATTGTTATTATTAATGAATAATAATGATGTTCAGACGATTGAAGTGAATGAAGCGATTGTCATACTCTAAATTTTACCCTGAGTTTTTTACTTGTATCAGCATAGCATGATCATTTCATTTGATCATGCATTCCAAGTCAAAAACATTCATTAGGGTTTAGGTAAAAAATTCAGGAGCTCTAGAATTTTTATCTGATCTTAATAGCACGCATTCATTCATTTATGGATTAAGGAATCAAGATTATTTTCTAATCTGATTTCATCCTCCATTGCATCAAAGCCTTATGGGTTTAGATGAATGACAGACAAGAGTATTGATTCCATCTGCTCCTCTGTAAGTTTTCAACTGTCATCTATGTATGAGAAACAAATGTAAAAGGTCCAAGAGTTGACTTTTTACATTTGGTTCTCTGTCCATATCTCTTTTATACCATTTATCATACATACGTCTTAAAAGTCAAAGTCAAAGTTTGATTTGATTAACTTTTTTAAGCATAGGTTTTGTTTGCATTGTTTTGAAATCTCTCTAGTAGGAATATATGTGCATTCATGTGATTTTAATAGATATTTTCCTTTTGCATCTGATACTCCATTGTATTTTTGTTTTATGTGCATTATCTCAAATATTTTAGTATAGTGAATGGATTGACTTTTTCTTGAATAATTTGATTGCACCATTAAATTAGTCCACCTTTGCTTTTTTTACTTAAGTCACATTTGCATGCTTTTTTTAATTTTCATTTTTATCATTTGATTAATGTTGTTTCATTTGGTGATTAAAATGACAATTTTTAATTACTAAATAACATGAATTAAAATTAAATGATGAAATAAGAAATTAAAAGCAAAATAAGTATTTTTAATATATAACCATTGTTTTGTTATTTACATCATTAAAAATTAAAATCAAAATTACTAATAATGCATATAGTACAAATCAGAAGAAAAAAATAAAAACAAAAAGAGATAAGCTTCAAATTTGTTTCCATGTGCATCATCATCCACACCATCCATCACATAAGTTGCCAAAAACAGAAGAACAAATATCAACAATAGTTAACATCACCATATCATAAGCATGATATATCAACCATAACATACATATTTATCACAACTTGGAACCACTTTCAAATTCATTCACACGATTTCTCACTCATTTCAATGTCAAAATTCACATCATCCATCGCATAAGTTGCCAAAAACAGAAGAACAAATATCAACAACAGTTAGCATCACCATATCAAAAGCATGATACATCAACCATAACATACATATTCATGACAACTTGGGACAACTTTCAAATTCATTCACACGATTTCTCACTCATTTCAATTTCAAAATTCATTAACATAACATTATAGTTACATTTCACATTTCAAAACAAAACCAAAACAGATTTCAATATACATTCAATATTAACCTCTTATTCTAACTTAATCAAGGACCAAGAATCCATTCAAGTTGTTGCCACGGATTCTACACAAATCCCTCCAAATCTCAATTTTCAACAATTCACAACATAAAATCTCCCCTAATTCCTAACAGAATTTCATTATTTCCCTCAAAAAATTCATTCACGCCTATCTCACTAACAAACTCTCTCTCTCTCTCTCTCTCTCTCTCTCTCTCTCTCTCTCGTATGACAAAAGGAAATTCTCAGAATACCCTCTAAATCATACGTACCAACAAACTTTCATTCCCTTATAAATACCAACTCAATCATTTTCAAAAATAATTCAATCTTTCCATATCAAACCTTTTCCCAAATCTCTAGTTACTACACTCCACTCCCTCACTAACAGAGCCACACAAATCACTCAGATCTCACACTTCGAATACACAATAATAATAACCATTCAACAAAAATCTAGAAGCAACATTTTATGAGAAGGAGATCTCCGCGTAAAAGAAAATGAGAGTAAGTCAAAAAAAGTTACCTGAAGCTTTTCATTTGGTATATGTTGGCTGAAATCACGATTTTAAATTGTCACATGCAAGTATACATGTTGTGATTGCAGCAAGTAATAAGTATAAGAGTATCGTACCCACATAGAGTAAATGCTACTTAGATTTGACTTATGTAAAATTTTATTTTTTCAAATTAAGCATGAGTGAGAAATAATAATATTGATGGTGGTAAGTTCACTGTTACTTAAAACAAGATTACGAACAGTGTGAAAGAGAGTGAAGTGTAATAAGAGTGATTGAGTTGATATTAGACCCGTTAATATTATTTATGCATTTAAGTGTTAATATTGTGTGGATTCATGACATGAAATGTCAGAATGAACTTGTGGTGTATTTCTACAACATTCAGAATATGCATGTAAGGACAAGGGAACAAATCTACAAGCCTCACTTATAATCCTAGTATACATTCTTTTAATAAATCTGATTTCCTTAATGGTTACAGCTTCTTATATCTAAGTAAGCTAGGTCAAGTGAATATATCTATCCTACTTTTTAAACTATTTTTACTCATGAAATACGCTTGTTGTTGGATCTCTCTCAACAACAAACTGTTACCCATTTCTAAGTTGATCGATCGAAGAAACAAGTTTTGCAACAATAAACACATGGCAAAACAAGCACTAACCATACAACATATAACATAAACACACTTTAATATTAACTTCACTTAGCTCACCTATAAAGGTTTTAGCTCATGGTAATCCGAGTACAAACAATAAGCAAAGCTCTTACAATAAAAGGCAAATGAAAATGAAAAAAGATATAAACTTAAGAGAGGACTTGAAGGTCTTCTTGAGATGTATAATCTTTAGGAGGCATCTCCAGTCACGCCACTGCTCATCAGTTCACACCAGAATGGATGAGGAAAGGAGATTATCTCACACTTCACTATTCAAGCACATAAAACTCTTTGTGAATATTTTCTTCGAACATAAGAACTATCTTCTCTCTTCAGTAAGATTATCTTTATATAGGCCAAGGGTTAGGGTTGGTATCTTGAATTGGATCATGGGATTTTGCTTATGAATCACATCAAGCCCAAATAGAGTTACACCAAAACATAAACATCTTCTAGATAAACAAGGAAGTCGTACAAAGGGGACAACAGTGGAGGACAAGGTAGCGTGTGGGAGAATCTGCAGTAGGCGCAGGTGGCGCTGGTGTGACTAGAGTAGGGTACGGTTGTATCCCTTTTTGTCTTCTAGCTCCTCCACAATTTTATTTGAATTTGAATAACTTTATCCTCTTTTTCTATACCACCAAGTTTTCCCTCTTTTATTTTGTCTTCCATGCTTTTCTTAAGGCTAACATCTTCCCTTATTGAATTTCTCTTACCTAATCAATTTTTCTCTAAATAGCCAGCTTGAGCAACTTACAGTAGTCCAACTCTGTCTTGCCTTTGGTCGACTCTCTAACCTTTGTTCATACAAAAACACAATTAAAAGCTAACAATGGGAGCACCTATTATGCTCCATACTAAATATTAAGTTAACTCTAAAATGCAATAAATAAAACTAAAAATCAATTAGAATACAAAATAGAAAATAATAAAGGCATGCATTAACTCACAAAATGTGTGTTAACACGCCCCCAAACTTGAATCTTTACATGTCCTCAGGTGATGCGGCAGGCAAAGAAAAATAGAACAACATTAAGCATCGATCCCCCTCCTTTACAAAGCTTACTTTTCTTGTCAAGACTAACATCCTTCAAAATCAGAAATGTTTTCTCAAGGGACTTGTCTCAAAGATAGGTATAAATCATACCAGAGGCACAATCATGAGTATATATTCTATGGGCTACAAACACTTTCTATCACGACAAAAACCTTCTATCAAGTTTCTCAGTCTATTCAAATTTTGTTTGTTTTATCCTATGGTCCAGTAACTCAAATTTTCAGGCTTTAGTGGGGTTATTTGATTATGTAATTTGGTGGGAGAACTGATTTGTTTTGTGTTTTATCCCAAATGTTACGGATAGCAAGAGTCGCCACCGACTTTTCTTTTATCCAATAAGGAAAGTGTGAAAAGAACAGGAAAGACCTTGAGATTTTTGAGTTCGAGGGGTAGGTTATAAAAAGGGAAGGTGTTAGCACCCTTTTCATCCGTAGTTATCTACGGGATCTTAATCGCTAACTCACTTTTGAAAATGATTTGTGAATGTGTGTTTGAAAATATTTTTAAAATGCCAATAGTAAGGCAAGACTTTGTAATTATTCTCGTTTATGTTTTTGAGAATGTGTACAAAGTTTTTGTTTGAAAATATTTTAGAAAAAAGGTGTTTGTGAAAAGATGTTTTTGTTTTGAAATGTTTGCGAGCAAGAGATTAAAAGTGTTCTACCCTTACTCAAGCTCTTTATTGTTCTTTTCCTCCTCCTTTAGATAGTGCTATCCCACCATTAGTTAACAGTAAGCCCTATTGCTGGATGTGAAGGGACAAGAGTGGATCATCATACAATCATATAAGGCAACTCATAGGGACGCTTTAGTAGTTATCATTAAGGGACTAGATCGTTTATCGAAGGCAACATCGAAAGGGTCATCAAGGTACTATGATCTTTGTTTTCGAGGGACAGTGCTAAAGCGTTACCATGTTCGAGGGACATGATTGTGTTTCCGAGGCAACAAGGAAGGTAACCCTAAAGGTGCACGTGTGTAGAGTGTATTCAATTCAGTTTATTTATCTTACATTAGGGTTTTGCTACCGTTTTCTTTTAATCTTGCCATACAATCCTATTAGCTAACATTAATGCATACAAAGCATAAAATAAAGTGCGGAAAAGTAAATTTCTACGCTATTACAGAGCTTCGGGAATGGGAGGTACAAGTAATAAAAATGTGGAGAAAAGCCCTAATTATCTATTACAAACCATGAGCAGTTACATAATTATAAGCAACGCTAAAAGAGTAAACTACGCGAAAATGTAAAACAAAGAAAAGAGAAAGGAAATTGTTTTGGTGATTTTCTTGATAAAAAGACTTGATGATTAACCTAATAATCTAATTAATTTTAATTAATTAAAAAAAACCAAATTGGTTAATTAAGTTAAACAAACCCTAAATTGATTTTTAATTAAGAAAAAAAGGGTTTAGAGAAAAAAAACCTAAAACTAAATTAATTGATTAAATAAAAAAAGCCTAAAAAATTAATTTGGGTTGATTAAATAAAAACCTAAAACTAATTAGGGTTTATAAAAAATTAAAAGTTTTGAAAAAGGTTTTGTGAAAATAAAAGAAAATAAGAGAAAGAGTAAGAAGAAAAGAGAATTTAGGAAGAAAAAAAACCCAAAATGGTAGGGGTGGGTGTTGAACCCACGCCCTCAGAACTTCTGAGCCAACATATTCACCACTAGGCCAGGAGCGCCTTGGTGACAAAGAGAGGAAACCAACACATTTTATCATCTGCAAAACAAATCAATAATAAAAATATCAAAATTCCAAAAGGCTGGGATCAAACCCACACCTTGACATAATAAGGTCTTTAACGTGCGCTTCAACCGTTGGGGCGGAAATACATCTGTTAACTTATGTGAAATAATTAAAACAAATATTAAAACCAATGCATAGACCGGAGAGAGGCTGGAGCCCTAGCTCCGATCGTCTTCTCTAGTGAGAAGATTTCTTTTCCCTGCAAAATAACACGCATTAGAAATCCAGGGGAACCCTACCCCCCTAAATCAGTCGCTACGAATCCAATGGGATGATTCTTTTAAACAGAAACAGCCTAGTTTCAGAGATATGGTGAAAACAACACCGATCTGCATGAATATGGTGATTCACGATTTGGCCAGCATGGGACTTCTACGATGGTTCTATCCTGCACTTTTGAACCTCAGGAATACATAAAAGACATTAGTAGATGTTAAAATGCAGTGAAAAACAAGAATGAAAAAATTCATACAATAATGAAATCGTGATGCATGCTTGATCGTTTATGGCTGTTTGGATCTTTGCAATCAGTCCGGCCTTACCCTGTAGTGTTCTTGGAAGTGAATGGGATGACTAGTTTATAGTGAAAGGGACTATGAATAAGGTTTCAAGTTGTTTTAGGGTTCTGTAATACGATGGGAGAACTGATTTGGGTGTTTTGCGTTTGATCGCAATTGTTGTAGATAGCAAGAGTCACCACCGACTTTTCTTTTATCCAATAAGGAAAGGGTGAAAAGAAAAGGAAAGACCTTTGAGATGTTTTCTTGAGTTCGGGGGATAGATTATGAAAAGGGAAGGTGTTATCACTCTTTTCATCCATAGTTATCTATGGGCTCTTAGTCGCTTGCTAGATCACTTTGAAAATGCTTTGTTTGAAAATGTGTTTATGGTGGATTTTGAAAGTATTTTTGAGAAGCTCCTTCGTTTAGGAAAACTTTGTAATGATTCTCGTCTCTATAAGAATGTATACAAAGTGTTTGGACTTTTGAAAGTATTTCATGCTTTGGATGTGTTTGGTGTGTTTGAAAAATATTTTATTTTTGAAAATGGATTGTGAGCAAGTGTGATACGGTGGCAGAACCGGACTGTTTTGGAAATGCTGGTTAGCGTTTTACGTTTGTGTTCGCAAAATGTCGCGGCAAGCAAGAGTCGCCACTGACTTTTATTTTATCCAACAAGGAAAGGACAAAAGCACAGAAAAATTCCTTTTTTCGAGATTTTGAGTACGGGGGGTAGATTATAGAAAGTGAAGGTATTAGCACCCTTTCTATCCGTAGTTTTCTACGGGCTCTTAGGTACTTGCTCATCATTTTAAAAATTGATTCTGTGTTTGTATGTTTGAAAAGTTTTTGTTTTACTTCGATTTAACCCTTGCTTCTGTCTTCAAGAGTGTTACAAAGTCATTTTGAAAACTTTGTTTGAAAAGAGTGTAAGTGTGGAAAAGTTTGATTTTGAGCAAGTACCTACTAGCATCTACCTACTCGAAAAAAGAATGTTTCTGTTCTTGTTTCCTTTAGACAACACTATCCCACTATTAGTGAGTAGGTAGCACCGTCGTTGGAGTTTTAGGGGTCAATTCGAAAGGGACGTACGATCACTAAAGCAATGCTAAGACGTCTTAGTAATAACCCTAATGTCTTAAGATCATATTCGAGGCAACAATTCCGAGGCAACCTTTCCGAACGGGACATTTGATCTTTTATACAAAAGAGCGACCACTAAAATACCCTATACTTAATGATCGTTTACCTAAGGCAACCGAAGTGGGAGTATACCCTAGGAGTGCGCATGTGCGAGTGATTCAATTTCAAGTTATTATCTTTGCACATTTAGGGTTTGCTAACTGTTTTAATTTTAACATACATTCTTGTCATGCAACTCTATTACCATACATCTAACAGTTAATATTTGCGGAAATGAAAATGCGGAAAATAAAGCTACGCTATTACAAGGCTTCGGGTGAGATTAATTACATAGCCAAAAAACCCGTCAAAACGATAAATGAAAGGAAAAAGTCCTAATTAATCTATTACATCCTGTAAGCAGTTACATAAATATTAAAAAAATAAATAAACGTGCAACGAATATAGAACGTGGGAAGATCTAGGGCTCGTGGACCATGCTACCAACTCAAAACAAGTGCAAAAAGTTTGGCCCATTTGACAAAAATTGCCATTTGAGGGACTTTTGACTTTTGGCAATTTTGCAAAAAAGGTCAACTTCACCAATTCATAACTTCTTCAATTTTGACTCTTTGAAGGTGTTATTGGACTTTTTAGAAATATTGAGATGTCCTCTAATCAACCCTTTTGGTCTCATATCAATTGAGTGTTCCATGTTCATGTATGAAGCTTTGATAAAAAAGGTGTTTTTGTTGACTTTTCAAAATGACCTATAATGTCGAAATCCATATCTTTTTGTGAGTGCATATTTTGAACTTGGGAGATGAATATTAATTGTAGGGAATTTCATCCTCTTCAAAATGAGCTTTTGATGGGTCATTTATCATAAAGTATGAGAAAGTTATGCTTGGTCAAAGTTGAGTTGACTTTTCCTACAAAACCCTAATTTAGCAACTTTTGGGTTTTGATGAATTGTGAGCAATCCTTGATGAATCATGATAAAACCTTGATCAAATGATGAATAATACTTCAAAATGATAATTTTGACCAAAAATCTTGAAGTTTGACTGTATGTGGGCCACAGTTGACTTTTGCCCTAGCACAGTCGATTTTAAGGTCTTTGAGCAATTGACTTAGCAAACTTCCTCTGCAAGGCTTGAAACTTGACATGGATGATCTTGAGAACATATTAGGACAATGGTGAGAATTTGGGATCTCTTGGACTCAAGTATATTGATGCAACATGAAACCCTAATTTGAGGTAGACTGCCTTAGGAGAGAGTTTGTCTGGTCAACTCTTGGACTTCCTTGAGCAATTTGTGGACCTCACTTGAAATGTATTAAGAAATATGGGAGGGAAAATTTTGGGGTACAACAGCAAGCAATTAAGAACGTTCTACCTACTCGAAAGTCTTTTGTTCATTTCTCTCTTCCTTTGATATTTCTATCTTACCATTGATTTGTAAGCAGCCCTATATTTAGATGTAGAGGGACGGGCGTGGGTCAATTGTATAGTCATAGAAGGCAACCTATAAGACGCTATAGCAATTTTAGTTTAGGGACTAGATCATTTACCGAAGTCAACATCGAGGGACTGTAATCTTTTTATCGAGGGTCTTTGCTAAAATGCCCATATTCGAGGGACATGACTATTTTCCGAAGCAACAAGTGAGATTAACCTAGAGGTGCATGTGTACAAAATGCGTTTGATTGCATGCATTTTTGTCTTGAACTTAAAGTTGTCTACTTGTTGATTTTATCTTGTCACATATCCTAATTACCAATAATGTAGAAAAGCAATAAAAATGCAAAGATTAAATCATAAACTATTACAACCATATTGAATATAAAACAAAATAAAAGAGAAGAAAATAAGCTCTTAAATCTAGGCAATAGGCACCCTTCGATTCAATCCTTTTTCTTCTTCTTTCAATTTGGGGCTGCAAGTCAATGTTTATCGAAGCCCGCATCCTTCAATTCGCACATCTTTGCCTTTTTGTTTCTTTTCATTTTGAGGCTAGATGGCAGCATGGGGCGAAGCCTAAGGCTTCGATTTACACAACCTTCTCTCTATTCTCTTTTATTTGGGTTTAAATAACAACATGGGTCGAAACCATGCTAATATTGTTTCATGATCAAGTTAGTTCTTAAAATATATTTGACAATCAAAGAAAACAAACCAAAAGGTTAGAAACGAAAGCAAACAGAAAAGGTGGAAACGAAAAACATACAAAAGGGTAACAAAAATGTTTGGAACGAAAGGCAATAATATTTTACATGTTATGCTTGAAATGAAAGGTTTAAGGTCAAGAGGACTTATCTGGTTTGAAGCTGGAACGTGTGTGTTGGATTTTGAGTTGATGCCTTCAAATGCCTTAGATTCGAAAGAGGGAAGGAAGTTGTTCGAAGGACAGTGGAATTTGGATGAGATCAAAGGTGTTATATTTCTTTGTTTCTGGATTCAAAGGAAAAGAAAGATGAAGTGTTGATTTTCTGGGTTTTCAGAGTGTTTAAGAATTTTGAGAGTTTGAGAGTGTTTGAATATTTTTTCAACACCACCAGCCTTTTTTCTCTTCCTCCTTAGGTGTGCAAATGATCTCTCTATTTATAGAGAAATTTTTTGGAGTGAACAGTTTTGTGAGATAATAAAATATAGTTTGTTTAAAAGGCAAATATCCACTTGTGTCAACTTTTTATGATCCCAAGATAAAAATACTAAAATTAATGGTTTAGATGGGTGGCTCCTAGCTTATAGGGGACATGTGTACATAAAGGTCAGGTGCAAGGCTCAAAACCTTATCTGAAAACATGATGATGATAACTTTTAAGGGCAAGTTGCCTTGGAGAACACTTGAGTAAGAACTTATTTTAATAATTAAATATGAAGTGAGGCACAAGTTGGAGGTCTATGTATCCTGACCTATGGATTCTGTTTCCAACTTGACTCTTTGAATCGAATCTTCCTTCCATAACTTTTTGACCAGACTACACAAAGTAACATTCGTTCCCACCGATTATGTGTCCTTTGAATGGACCAATCGTGTATCCTTCGAATGGGCCACCAATGCATGTTCTTTCATTTTGATCATGCAGTCCTTCGAGTGGGCCATCTTCAGCTGAATATGCCACTTTGAGTCCTTCTGCTTTGATCATTTAGGCCCAAATCATCGACTAGACTTAAAAGTAGGAAAAACCAATTATTACCACCCATGGCAAGTCCTTCTAATGGGCCACCAAATTGTGTGTCATAGTGCAGAAGCTTTATGTTTTGAAGGGTTTAAAGGTAGAGACGAAGCAAGCACGAGGGGAGTCATTTCCTTGTGGATCAAAGCATGTAGGGAAGAGGCCACTGCTTTGTGAATGGAAGCGAACCTGGAGGAAGCTACTACCTTCTGAATCGAAGGAAAGCTTCAGGAGGCCAATGCCTTGTTCCTGCTTGGCATGAAGCAGCCAATACTCAGTCGAAGCATGCATACGGGTAGTCTTTGTCCAATCGAAGCTTGTGTGCAGGGAGTTCCTGCTTTGTGAATCAAAGGCAAACATGTAAGGGGCCAATGGTGCAATCGAAACTTGTATGCAGGAGGCCCCTGCTTTGAATCAAAGGAAGCTTTCAGAAGGCCACTGCCTTCTGAATCGAAGGAAGCTTTCAGAAGGCCATTTCCTCCTTAAATCAAAAGAACCCAGTAGGAAGCCACTAAATTTTGAATCGAAGGACACCAATAAGAGGCCTTTGTCTTCTGAACCGAAGGAAGTTGTTTCAAAGGGAAACAATGCCCAGCCGAAGCTAGCATGAAGATAACTATTTGTTCAAGCGAAGCTTATATGAAGCAATCATGCAAAAGGCCATTATTTTAATCGAATCTTGGGAATTTGAAGCAAGTTTGAAGGAGGCCAGAGTCCAATTAAAGCTTGGGAATGCTTGCATCGAAGTAGGCCAGATGCACAATCGAAAGAGGTATTAATGTGGATTCGAAGTAGGCAATGAGGTGGATTTGAAGCGAGATTGAAGGTGGTTTCGAAGCAGGCATTAAGGTGGATTTGAAGCAGGCATTAAGGTTGCTTCGAAGGAAACAATGCCCCAATCGAAACTTGTGAAACAAGCATGAATCGAAATGATACCCAACATGAATTGAAGCAAACTTACTTTTCTTAAATTTTTGTCAAAAAATCAAATTTATCTTCTTTCCCTTTTCAATAGTTTCCTCTTTGACTTGATGTTTAAAAATTCAATATGATCCATGGAAACTACGTGGAGCATTAAAAATCCAAATGTATTTGTGCAAACTTGAACCTTTTTTGAAAATCCTTGTGAGAAAATTTCTTGAGAAAAGAGAGGGTAAATTTTGGGGTACAACAGGTTCTTTGAAAATTTGAGACTTTGGACAAAAAAATTGATGTAAAGGTTGGTCCCTTGCCTGTATGAAGAATGCATAATATATAGCATGAATTAGGTCAACATAGCATGGGCTTGGACTTTGTGTAATAAGCCTTATTATTTTATTTCATTTATTTTTGAATTAATAATGAATAAATAAAAAATAATTAAAATAAAATATATCAAGGGGTGTATGAACAAGACCTAAGGTGTCTAAGGGGTGTATTACATATTTGGACTTTAACACAGTGGCCCAATAGCCCAAAATATCAAGTTTGCTCATTTTGAACTTCATGCATTTGCTCAAAATTTCCCAATTTGCACTGGTCATAAATCTCTCAATTTTTATATTTTGAAGGTGATCTTAGACTTTTTGGAAATCTCAAGATGTCCTCTTCAATCCCTATGTTGATCATTTTCACATTTTAATATTTTATCTTGATGTAAGTTGCCTTGACAAAAAGTGGCTTTTTATTGACTTTTGAAATGACCTATAATATATTGGCTCATATATCTCAAATGAAGCATTTTATGGTACAACAACTACCCCTGTTCAATCTTCTTAAACCCGAGGAGTTATATTGGCATGTTCGGCATTCGTGATCTGAAGGTGGAAGAGGATTGAACACTTAAGTGCCCAGAAATTTGCACTCGCATGTGCAGAAGGTAACACTTTTAGTTGATAATATTGCTTGAATGGGCTTAAAGATGTCATTCGGAGAAGTGACAGAATGTCGTTGGATATGGGCTTATAGATGCCATCAAAATAGTTGTTGATAGAAGTATCATAATGAGTCTACTCTCGACCGTTATCTGAGGAATGCTTTCCAGAATCAACCTCTGGAGAAGGTACTTAAGTTGCTGCTTGTCAGATTTAGTCTTTGTAGGAAATGCTTGTTAGAGTTCAGTCTCTGAGGTAAATTCTTGTCATGTAGATAGTCACCCCGTCCTGTTTCGGGAATTGATCCATAATTTATTTCTGTTGGTAAACTCGTCCTGTTTCGGGAATTTATATCACCTGGTCATGTTGATAGTTTCCCCATCCTATTTCGGGAGTTAATCTTTGCCTAGTTATAAAGATAGTTTACTTGTCCTGTTTCGGGAGTTAATCTTTGCTTGGTCATACAGATAGTTTCCCCGTCCTATTTCAGAAATTAATCTTTGATCTGCTTTCTGTTGGCGAACTCGTCTTGTTTCAGGAATTCATACCGCCTGGTCATACATATAGTTACCCCGTCTTGTTTTAGAAATTTAATCTTAGACCTGGTCATCTAGATAGTTGCCTCGTCCTGTTTCGGGAATTAATCTACGACCTGTTTGAGAATTGCTGATGATATTCGTCTGTTTGTAGACTTTTACCTAAAAAACAAAGTTAGTCTTTATGCAATGTCATGATGTATATAATTCATTGCATAATGGTGTTCTCAAATTAAATGAGAGTATGCTATATGTGTTTCGTATGCATATGCTATGATACTTGTAAATGATGTATGGATGCAATATGTTATTGAAGTGTATCGGTAGCTTCGTATAACATCTTTACTGGGGAAATAAATCCCTGATCGTTGTTGGGGATGAAGAATATAAATCTTTAATCTTGTTTAGAATGTCTCCTTTGGGGATTCCTGCTTTCTGTGCTAGGAATATTTGACTTCTACTTGGGGATAAAAGAGTTCAGGAACATTGGTCATTCATCGCTCTACTAGGGAATTTAGTTCTTATATATCCTGACTGGGGATAAAAGAGATGGATAACCTTCCAAGGTGTTGTATGACTGAGTTTTTTATATGGATGTTGACTCTTCTGGGGGAGGGAATAGTTAAATGATGTCTGGCTCGGTTTCAGATTCCGTAGCAACTTTCGGGGGATAGCAGCCTGGACTGCCCTTGCTAGAGAAGAGAATCTTGTCGGTGATTTGTAGTAATCGGAGGAATTAACTTCATTTGGGAAATTAAATTATGTTGTGGAAATAAACCCTGCTGAAGAAATATACTCTGCTGAGGAAATGAGCCCTGCTAGAGAAGGGAACTCCGTAGGGGAAATGAGCCCTGCTGGAGAAGGGAACTCTCTAGGGGATTTTTGCAGTGTTGGAGAAATAACTCAGTTGGGGAATTAAGTTCCTATGAAATGTGATGAGGAAGTTTCCGCCATATGATGGGGAAATGATCAAACTCCTTCATCCGCTATGGGGATCTGCTGGGGAGTATAGTCATGTTGATTGCTGGAAGATCCCTCGATTTCAGTCTTGAAGGCATGTTAGACTTGGGGGGGGGGGGGAATGTATCTCCGTCGGGGATGAGCTTGTAAAGGTAACTTTGCGGGGATAATCCCATGGAGGTTATTATGTGGGGATTTTCCTGTGGGGACTTGCGGATGATCTGAACGTTATCCCAATTCCTAGAGTCTTGAGTAAATGCTTATTCCTATTTTTATGCATATATTTGTTAACAATAATCATATTCATATGCATATGTTCATTCAATTTAGTCATTGGACGTTTTTTGCAAACAAAACAGAGAAAGTAAAACAAATTTGAATTCCAAAATTGACTTATATTGATAATTTTCCTATAAACAGGCAGTTTTGTACATAGGGGACAAAAATCCTACTAAGAGGAAATCTTCGTAAAATGAAAAGAGTACAAAGTAAAAATAAAGAGAAAACAACTATATGGAAACGATCTTATTGAGTTTCAACTTTGCTATTGCCCATATGTCTTCGAGCATCTCATCCCTCGTTGTCAGAAGAAGTTGACTAGATTGATCTATATCGTTTGAACTTGACGTTGGTAACAAAGCTTGTTGTAAGTAGATGATACAAAGGGACATAATCGTATGCTTTAATCCCTAACTTTTGCCTGAACCGCCCTTTCGGGTTTTTAGTCCACCGGGATACCATTTTTTGCCCAAGTCGTCTTTTCAGGTTTTTGACTTGCCGGGTGTACAATCTTTATATATATCCCTGATTTTTGCCCGAACCCTTTTGGTTCGCTGGGATTCCCTTATTTTTCCCTAGGCCAGTCAACGTAGCGGGTCTCTTTCATGTGTAGTATCTTTTGACTATGTCCGCATTCACATGGTGCAGAAAGTCTTCACCGTCCATGGTGGTAAGCATCATAACACCGCCAGAATATATCTTCTTGACTACAAATGGCCCTTCTTAGGTGGGAGCCCATTTGTCCCTGGGATCACCTTGCCGTAGGATGATGCGCTTTATTACCAACTCACCAGCCTGATATACCCGATGCTTGACCTTTTTGTTGAAAGCTTTGATCATACGCTTCTGGTACATCTGACCATGACAGACAACCGCAAGCCTCTTCTCGTCAATCAAATTCAAATGGTCCAACCTAGTCTGAATCCATCCGTCTTCGTCTACATCTGCATCTTGCATAATTCTTAGAGAAGGAACCTAAACTTTGACAGGTAGGACAACTTCCATACCGTAGACTAGGGAGAATGGGGTTGGCCCAGTTGATGTTTGCACTGAAGTACGGTAGCCATGAAGAGAAAATGGTAATATCTTGTACCAATCTTTGTATGTCACTGACATCTTTTGTATAATCTTCTTGATGTTCTTTTTGGCGGCTTCCACTGTGCCATTCATCTTCGGTCGATACAAAGAAGAGTTGTGGTGCTTGATCTTGAACTGTATGCAGAATTCTGTGATCATAGTATTATTTAGATTAGTACCATTTTCCTTGATAATCCTTTCGGGGATGCCATATAAGGTTATGTTTAATGAACCGGGCCATAACATTCTTGGTGACGGAGGCAAATGAGGCTACTTCAACCCACTTTGTGAAATAATCGATGGCGACGAGGATGAAACAATGTCTGTTAGAGGCAGTAGCCTTAATTTCTCCAATCATATAAATTCTCCACATTGCAAATGGCCAAGGAGCAGTCAACACATTCAAAGTAACTGGAGGTACGTGTACTTTATCAGCATAGATTTGGAATTTGTGACAAGTTCTGGAGTGATGATGGCGATCAGTTTCCATAGTCGACCAATAGTAATCCACTCTTAGAATCTTCTTATCCATCGTATGTCTGCTGGAGTTAGTACCAAAGACACCTTCGTGCATGTCCTCCATAATTTCCTCGGCTTCCTTCTTGTCCATACAACAAAGCAAAGTCGAATCATGGTTGCGCTTGTACAAAATTTTGTTGCTCAGGAAGAACTTAGCAGAGAACCTCCGTAGAAATTTATTGTCATTGATAGATGCCCCTTCGGGATAGTCTTGAGCCTCAAGGTATCTTTTTACTTCGTGAAACCAAGGCTTTTCTTCTACTCCATCAGTATCAACTTCATAGCAATGTGCCAGTTCATCTAGTCTTTCAATAGTAATCCGAGGAGCCTCGTTGTCCCATGTGACTTTGAACATGGATGACATAGTAGCCAATGCATCTTCCAACCGATTCTCTTCTCGTGGGATATGCGCAAAAGTAATTTCCTTGAAGTACGGGATTAAGGTTACCACATGTTCTCAATAAGGAATGAGATTCAAATGCTTCGTATCCCATTCTCCATTAATCTGACTGATTACCAGGACTGAGTCCCCATATAAACTCAAGAGTTTGATTCTCAGATCAATAACAACTTTGATGCCATGATGCATGCTTCGTATTCATCCATGTTTTGGTACAGTCAAAGCAAAGTATGGCGGTGAAGGGCGTATGGCAACCCTTGGGGGAGATGATCACAACACCAATTCCATTACCAAGTGCGTTGGAAGCTCCATCGAAAACCATAGTCCATCGGGATCCTGGCTCAGGTCCTTCATACGGTCCAGGTTCTTCGTAATCTATAACTAGCATGATATTCTCAACTGGGAACTCAAAATTCATAGACTGATAGTCGCCTACAGCTGTATGAGCCAAATGATCCCCCAATACACTTCTTTTGATTGCCTTTTGAGTGGTGTACTGAATGTCGTATTCTGTCAAGACCATTTGCCATCGGGCTATCCTTCTGGAGAGAGCTGGTTTCTCGAATATATATTTGATGGGATCCATTTTAGAGATCAACAAAGTAGTATGTGTCAACATATATTGTCTTATTCTGCGATCAGCCCATGCCAAAGCGTAGCAAGTTTTCTCGAGCAATGAGTATCTTGTTTCATAGTCGGTAAACTTTTTGCTAAGGTAGTATATTGCATGCTCTTTTCAACCAGACTCATCATGTTGGCCCAATACACACCCCATTGAGTTCTCTAACACTATTAGGTACATGATTAGAGGTTTCCCTTCAACTGGTGACATCAGAATCAGAGGTTCTTGGAGATATTCCTTGATTTTGTCAAAAGCTGTCTGACAGTCGTTGTTCCATTTCACTACTTGGTCTTTCTTTAGTAACTTGAAGATTGGCTCACAAATAACGGTCAAATTGGAGATAAATCTGGAAATATAATTCAGTCATCCTAAGAAACCTCTGACTTCCTTCTCGGTGCGGGGATCGTGCTCTTCTTGAATGGATTTGACCTTGGTAGGATCAACTTTAATATCTTTACCACTGACAACAAAACCCAGGAGCTTACCGGATCTCACCCAAAGGTGAACTGTTTGGATTTAACCTCAGGTTTTACTTCTTCAGTCTCTCAAACAACTTGTATAGATGGTCAAGATGTTCCTCTTCAGTTTGGGATCTGGCTATCATGTCATCAACATAAAATTTGATTTCATAGTGGATTATGTCATGAAACAAGCCTACCATAGCACGCTGATATGTGGCACCAGCGTTCTTCAACCCAAAACCTTATAACAGAAAGGGCCCCATTATGTGATGAAGGTTGTTTTCTCCATATCTTCGGGCACCATCTTGATCTGATTGTATCCTGAGAAACCATCCATGAAGGATAATACCTTGTTTTGAGAAGTGTTGTCGACCAGAACATCAATATGTGGAAGCAGAAAGTCATCCTTAGGGCTTGCCCTGTTCAGATCTCTGTAGTCCACACACATACGCACTTTTCCGTCTTTCTTCGGTACCGGAACCACATTTTCTACCCACTGAGGATATGATGTAACAACCAAGAAAACCATATTGAATTGTTTCATAACCTTGACCTTGATCTTCTCTGACATCTTAGGACGCATGCGACAAACTTTTTGCTTTATTGGAGAATAACCCTCTTTCATCGGCAGACACTGAACCACAATATCAGTACCGATCCCTGGCATGTTTTCATACGACCAAGCAAAGATCTCAACATTATCATGCAACATATGAATTAACCTGTTCTTGATATCGTCTTCTAAATTGTCACCTATCTTGAGTTCCTTCCTGTCTGCTTTAGTACCCAACCTCGACCGGCTCTTCATGCAGTTGTATAGCCTTTTCCTCTTTTCTTAACAGTCTGGCCAACTCTCCAAGTATTTCACAATCTTCCTCACCTTCTTCCTCGACTTGGTAGATCGAATTTTCAAAGTCATAAGTGGCAATAGCAGAATTATTATCAATGGGATCCAGAGTGGATGTGGATCTGCAACTTATTGGTGTGTGTGAGAATACATAGCTATTTGAAAGTGATAAAAAGTAAAAGAAAGACAAAGAGTACAAAATTTGAATGCAATACGTCTAATTCTTTATTAAATGAAAATATGTTTATGAAATGACAACCCTTAACAAGTGGACCATTATGCCCCGGGTAAGGCACAAGGCTTAAAGTCATTGTTAAATAAATTACATAACCAAAACTTTGTAACCAATAAAACAGAAAGTAGATATTACTCCTAACTAAAGGAGATTGAGATAATGTCCCGAGTCTTCCAGTTGCTGAGCCCGTTGCCGATGGTCGGAAAGATCCAGCTGTCAAAGTCATAGTCACTATCAACGTCTTCTATGGAGTTAACTCTGTTGTTGCTAATGCGGAATGGTGGTCTTCCAGCCCAAGCACGACGAACAGTCTTCTGAGCCTCTACAGTGAAACCCAAACCAAATTTGTCAGATTTATATAGAATGTCAGGAAGCTGGCCCAAGTAGTACAACCACCTTCTTCTATGAAAACTTTTGCATCCTTCAAAGAAGCCATTCTGAGAGGAACCCTTGCAATCTTGGGAATAGAAGAAACATCTTCAATAGCGGTAGGAGGGGTAACTTCAAAAGTCTGACAGGGAGTCTTGATGAATTCTCCGTCCATCTCAACATATATGAATGAGTTCAGGTGACTAACCATATATTCTTCTTCACCGCAGACTGTGACAATCTTTCCTCTCATAGGATACTTCAGCTTCTGGTGCAGGGTTGAGGTAACTGTGCCCGCCCCATGGATCCAAGGGAATTCGAGTAAACAAGAATACGTTGGTTGCATATCCATAACATAGAAGATGGATTTGAAGACCTGCAAGCCTACCTTGATCGGAAGATCCATTTCTCTATGTACCATCCTCTTTGAACCGTCAAAGGCTCGGAATATAATATCACTGGATTTTAGCATAACCCCTTAACAATCAAGCCTGTCGAGAGCACCCTTTGGTAAGACATTAAACGAGGAACCCGTATCAATCAAAACATGAGCTAGAGTAGTGCCCATGCATTCAATAGAGACGTAAATGGCCTTGCTGTGGTTTCTTCCTTCAGGGGTTAGGTCGGCATCATAAAAACCTATCCTATTGTCAGTGGTTAAGCTAACAACATAACTTCCAAATTGATCGGAGGAAATCTCTTGTGGCACGTGAGCGGACTTAAAGAATTTCATTAAGCCTGTGCATGGGCTTCAGAACCCAGTAATAGGGATAACATAGAGATCTTAGATGGGGTCTGCCCCAACTGTTCAACAATCTTGTAATCGCTTTTACAGATAATCTTTAATACCTCTTCCAACTCTTGCTTAGAGGTGTCTTCAGCTGTAACTTCTTTAGGTACCTCCATCTGGGAAGGCTCCATTATTTGCTCTTTACCCCGAGCCTCAGTAGTTGACTTGGTAGCGGTAACTTTAACTGGCGTAGCAACAGTCTTCGGAGAGATTTCCAGGGAGAAAACCCTTATGCTTCTAGTAACCTTATTGGTCTCAGCAATATTGTCAATGTTGGGATCAACAACTTTAATACCTTTATTCTCAGTAATCAGTAGTTCTTGCTTGACGCCATGGTAGTAGACGTTGGATCCATAGTTCAACGGGATAACTTTATTCGAAGAGTATGGAATAGGTCCAGGTGTGGTGATTATCAGAGAAGCAACTTTTGGATTGGCAGTAATCCTTACAGAACCTTTGGAGGTGATCCTGACAGGAGGGCTAGATATTACAGATAAATCTTGAAATAGATTCTCAGCAGACGGAATATTCTCAACCAGAATTATGTGATTGACCATTAGGCGTTGAACGCCTTCCTTTAGTAACTTGCAACCATTGGATTGGGCTGCGCAACAGAAACACCTTTCAATACAGCCTGGAAATAAACTGGCCTGCAACAAATTCTTCTTGATAATTGGGAGGGGAGCAACCAATTCACTTACTGTAGAAACATAAAGAACATCATCAATAGCACTTATGCCTTTGTCATGCTTTGGCATAGGCACAGTAATTACATTCGGGTCTCGGGCGGATCAAACTCAATCTCTTTATTGTCAATCATGTCTTGAATTTTGTTTTTCAAGGCCCAACAATAGTTGGTGTCGTGCCCAGGGCTATTGGAATGGTAAGTACACTTCACATTTGGATTATAGAAAGGAGAGAGGTGTTCGAATTATGAGGAGGATCTCTTAACGTAATCAGTTCCATTTTCTGTAAATGTTGTAATGCCTAAGACAATGGCATACTGATCTTGGTGAATTATCTCCTAGGTGCATCTGACCTACTTTGATTATTTTGCTGATGTTGTTGAACAGTCGCAGGATTAGAGATTAACACCGCTCCTACAGATTGATTGCGATCACTTTAGTACGACCCTTCTGGTCATAGACAACATTAACTTCTTTCTTTCCGCTAAATGTCTTCTTTACAACACTCGAAGACGTAACCACTTGAATCTTTCCACTTTAGATACCATTTTCAACCCGTTCCCCTATTAGTATCAACTCTGTGAAACCATATGAGGAACTTCCAATTAGATGGTTAAAGAAATGACGTGTCAGAGTTCCCATGAACATATCAACTAGCTCCCTGTCAGATTAGGAGGTTGCACTCTTCCAGCCAGATCTCTCCACTTTTGGGCATACTCCTTAAACCCTTCATCCGAGCCCATAGTCATACTTTGTAGTTGCACGCGAGTTGATGTAAGGTCAACATTGTATTGATAATGCTTGTAAGAAGCAGCATGCAAGTCTTACCTAGTGAGGATGTTGGTTCCCTCCAGTTGATAGAACCATTCAAGTTGTGTCCCACATAAACTCTCTTGAAAGAAGTGAACCCATAACTTTCTGTCAGTAGTATGGGGTTGGATCTTCCGAACATAAGACCGTAGATGAAGCTTTGGACAAGACACACCATCATATTTGGCAAAAGTAGAAACCTTGAACTTGTGATGGATAACAACCCCCAAAATAAGACCCGGTTCCTCAAAATCCAGCCCAGACACTTTTTGGATTTCCATAGCATTAAGTTGATCTTCCAACTGCTTGTATCTGTCATCAGTGGGAAGATATTGTTCAACAGAATATTCTTCACCAGAATCTTATCCAGAACCAAGGTTGTTATTCTCTTCATCTTTCACACTCGTTTCATCTTCTTCTTGGTTATCGTCTTCATTCAGGGGGACCTCAAAATCTAGAGCCCTTCTGACCAGACCTTTGAATCTTCTGCCCATATTAAGAAAGACTGTTGGCTTTTTAATCTTATTCTCATTCCCTTTTGTGATGAGGGTCTTTGTGATATGGTGGGAGAACTGACTTGAAGGTTTTACGTTCGATCGCAAATGTTGCGGTTAGCAAGAGTCACCACCGACTTTTCTTTTATCCAAAAGGAAAGGTGAAAAAGCACAGGAAATACCTTTGATATTATTTCTTGAGTTCGGCGGGTAGATTATGAAAAGGGAAGGTATTAACACCCTTTTCATCCATGGTTTTCCATGGGCTCTTAGTTATTTTCTAGTTCACTTGCTTTTGTTTGAAATTGTGCTTTGTGTCGTTTTTGATAGTATTTTGTAAAGAGGCCATTGTTTAGGAAATCTTTGTAATGATTCTCGTTCGTAAGAATGTATACAAAGATGTTGATCTTTTGAAAATGTTTTCAAGTTTGTAAGATGTTTTGAAAGTGTAGGTGTTTGTTTGAAAATATCAAGGATGTTTTGTTTGGAAATTGAGCAAGTAATTAGGAGCATTCTACCTACTCAAAATTTTTTCTTGTTCATTTTCTTTTCCTTTGACATTGTTATCTTACCATTGATTTGGTAAGTAACCCTATCTTTGGATGTAAACGAGATGGACGTGGGTCATCGTATAACCATGATTAGAAATGTTGCAAGGTATCTTAGCATTATCTTTTAGGGACTAAGATCATTTGAAAGGCAACTTAGATAGCGTCATCGAGGGACTATGATCTTGTATTTTTTGCTTGTTTTTGCTAAGATACCTCACATGCGTAATATGGCCATTTTGTAAAGCAACCAAGTGGATTTACCCTAGGGGGTGCTTGTGTGCAAGTGTATTGTTTTTCATGCTTGATTTTTGTCTTTGATTAGGGTTTTCTAAACATTGGTTTTAGTCTTTCCATACAAACCCTAATTACTAGCATGTGTATACAAAGCGATAAATTGTGGAATTTAAAGTTACTACGCTATTACAATACTTGTGGGAGGGGGTGTACAAATTATAAATGGGGATTGCAAGAAAATAAACCTAATTAATCTATTACAATCATATTGAATTTATATAAGAATTGAAATGAATAATGTACAAAATGAAAACAAATATACAAGAATGTAAAATGTAAAGTAAATGGATATTTTTGTTTGGATTTTTTAGGAAAAGTGAATTTGTTTTAACCTAATTAATTAGAAGAAAAAAATTAATTAAAATAATAAAAGTAAACCTAATTTTACTAGGAAAAGAAAATTAAATAAACCCTAATCTATTAATTGATTAAAAAGAAAATAAGTTTATAAGAAAAGTATTTTTGGTATTTTTATATAAAATATTTTTGGTCTTTTTAAATATTAAAATAATATATTTAAATGGTGTAAAAGAAAATAACTAAAATCCTAGTTTTTAATTAAATTTACAAAATATTTAGTGAAATAAATGAAGTATCATAAAATAAAATAATTTTTGTGTGAGAAAAAATAAATAAACTATGTCCAAATATAAATCTACTGTTTTTATATTTTTTTAATGATTTTTTAGTATTAGAAAAATCATTAAGAAAATAAATAAAATGAAAATAAGAAAAAAAAATAAAAATAGGGCCAGGGGTATGAGTCGCCTGCAAGGGGGGTTAGTAAGAAAAAAAACAAAAAAAAGGCCCAAAGGAGGCCAAAGCGCTGCCAAAAAAGGAGGTAAGAATGCAAAACAATGTAAAAAAATCAAAAGGGTACCACTGGGGCTCGAACCCAGGTCCCTTAGGTTACAGGCGCGCGCTTCTACCACTGAGGTGGCTATACATCCGTTTATATAAATCAAACCATAAATACATATGGCAAACATGTTCCTGAGGCCAACTTCATCTTCAACCTCACGCCCAGCCAGAACCTCTGTAACTTATTCAAATCTCAACAAAAATGAAAACTGTAAACATGAAACTTGTAGCAAATTTACTCACGATTTCAGAAATGTAAAGCATTAAAACTATAGATCAAAGATAAACATGAATTTCATTGGCCCTAATTTGAACCCTAAAAATCTCAGAAACTTTAATCTTAAAATTCTCTAAGCTCAAGCAAAATTAATGGAAACTATGGACATGGTTAGCTTTAGGGCAATGATATCTACATGTTTCATTCAAAAATAAATCATTGATGATGCTTGTATGAAAAGTTACAAAGTTATAAAACTTACCTTGAAAGAGGGTATAGGGTTTGGAGTTTGAGAAGCTTTCAGTGAGTTCCAATGATTGCGTTAGCTTCCTCAAGTTCCCAGGAAGCTAATGGGATGCTTAGCTTGAGCTGAAAGTACCTGAGGAGTTCTGGAGAAATCCAAGTGCAAAGCTCTGTTTTTGAAAATGGAGGATGATGTTAATGGTGTTATAGTCTTGTAACAGGGTGTGGGATGAGTTTTAAATGATGTTTAGAAACTTTAGGAACCAAAAGGCTTGAAAACGTACGAGGGAGATGTGAGTTTCAAACTTTTGGTCAGGTTAGGAAACAATGGAGGTATGTCAAACAGTTCTGAGCTCTTGGTGTTTTTAGGGGTCAAGTATGCGTGGGTTTTGTGGAAAATGGTTTGTGTATGTATAAGCAAAGAGTCTTGAGTGGTTTGGCAAGTCAGAAGTACAAGTTTTAAGCTAATTGCTAGGTTACTTAATTTTGAAGAAAAGCGGGAAACCAAGTTTCAATGTGAGGTACAAGCATGGGTTGGATGATTGTAAGTGTCTAAACCATTTCTCTTATGTTATGAGACATGTATGATCATTAAAGAACAAGTGCAAGGCTCAAGAACAAGTTTTGTGCAAAAAGTCACTTTATCAAAATGACAATGTGCACTTTCTTCCCAAAATGGATATAAAGCATGGCCTTGTATTGAATGCTTGAAATGAGACCTCTAACAGCTGTGCAAGCAATTAATTATGGAGTGCCTAAAAAGTTTGAGGCTTGCAAAGTATATTTTATGCAGCACAACTTTGAATTTTGAATTTGTTCATCACAAAATGACTTGTAATTCAAGTGGTAAAACCCTAACTTCATCTCTTCGATTCTCCCTACTCAAAAATGATCTCAATGAGTTCTTGGACATTTTGGAAATCTTGTAATGTAATATAAAACCCATCTTTGAATCACTTTTGAAGATTCACATTGGAACTATATGAAAAAGTTCCATGAAGTTGGGTAAAAAACCTGACCAAATTAGGGCAAAATTTCACTAAGTGTTTTGTTTCATGACCACATGTTCTTAAAATTATAACTTGAGATCCAAGCACTTTTGGAAGAAGTTGTGTTAAGAAAGTTTGTATATTTTATGGAGATCTACAACTTTCATGTTGGAATTTTCTTTTGAATCATCTTGCATCATGGTGAAAAATTTGCTCAAAGTTATGAAAAAATAAGAAATTTCCAACACTTGGAAAAATTTCTAAGTTTAGAAATTTTAACTTTTCAAAATGGAAATTTGAATTTTGGATTTATTGATGAATAAGTTTCATATTTTGACATGTTTTGATGAATTGTGATCTTTGGCATTTGATTTTGACCAAAAAGTCAAAGTTTGACTTTTCAGTACACAGTTGACTTTTGATCAGTTGACTGAAAATTCATCTATCAATCCATTGAACTTGAGCAATGTTTTGAGCCATGTCATTAGGTTATAATGATGTAATTGGACTCTTGAGATCATGCTTTAAACCAATTGATCATTTGCTAGGTCAAAAATCAGAAATTGCCCTTTCCCAGTCAAAACCCTAATTTTGACCATTTTGCCCTTTTGGAGATTTGATCAAATTTCTTGAGGAATTATGGTCCAAACTTGATCAAATGATACATATGAGTTTAAAATGTTGATGTGGATAAAAAAATATGAAGTTTGACTGTAAATTGGCCATAGTTGACTTTTTTCCCTAATACAGCTGATTTTTAGGTCAACTGCTTAATTGACTGAGCAAAAGTGTGATCCAAAGCTTGAAACTTGACATGAGTAATCTTGAGGGTCCATAATGATCCATGAAAGTCATATGGGTCATTGGGAGTTCAAAAATCCTTATGCAATCTCAAACCCTAATTTTGGTCATCAGTGCTTAAGGAGGTGTCTTGAGTTGATCAACCCTAGTGCAGTCTTGAGCCCAAAGGAGATCTTGTAAGAAAATTCTTGGTAAATGAGAGGGAAAATTTTGGGGTAAAACAGTATTCAACTCGTCTTGTCCCTTAGACAAGTCCAAGAACATTTGCTGAAACCGAGCATTTGAGCTTGAAGTTCCTTCACAGTTTGTTCGAGTGCCATCTTTTACTGAAATAAACAACATGAAGATGAGAAAACCTGCCTAGAAAGTACCTGTTATATGATGATATGCATGATATGTAAATGTAAGTAATGTTTTCAAGGACCTTTGCGGGATTTAAATTTGTTTAAAACAAAAAGGAAACAAAAGAAATTTTAGTAACAAGCTCAAATTATAATTGCCTTCTAGGCTTATAATGATAATAAAAAGAGTTACAAAGAAGCAAAGTATGAATTCAAGTATCCCATGGGCACTTCCTCTTTGTGTTGACATATGTATTAAGGCTTTGTTCTTCGTGGAGTCATTTCATCAGCTCCAGTACTTTCTTTTCACTAGCATAGAGTTGAGTTTCAAAGGTATCCCTTTCTTCCTTGAGTTGAATCCAGGACTTCTACAGTTCTTCAAAGTCGATAGGCATGTCTGGATGAACAAGGGTGTGAGGAACATCTCCTTCAATAATAGGTTCTATGATCAATGGTAGGATAGATGGATATGACATCATAATATTTTGAGCACGGGACCGCACCCATCAGAGGTAAGGCTCTAGAGGAATGTAATTCTTGTGTCCCAAAGTCTTGGTATCAATCTTGTTGACCAGGCCTCAGGCACGTATAAACCTTTGATGGTAATTTTGAGTATCGTTCTCATAGTCGAACACAATACCCTAGATGAGCATATCATGATGACCGTCCCTTCGAGCATAACCAAACTGACGCAGGGCTAGAGAATGGTTGTAAGTGACGTCCCTCTTATACCAAGGAGTGGTACATTAGGAAATTCTCCACAGTGGTCAATAATAATGATATTTTCCTGAGATCGAGAACACCAATGGATATCTGAATGAGCGAGTGACATCAAACTTTAAGACCATCTCAAACCTTATTCATACTTAGTCACTGATTGGGGCAGGTGCGAAATAAACCACCTGGACAATAGAGGTATACAACACATAAGAGTTCCTCGCTTCTTTATAGTACGAGTATGAAGGGAATACAGGACATCTCCAAGCAAAGTAGGCACCGGATTATGAGTGAGAAATATTTTGATGGAATTCACATTTATGAATTGGTCCGGATTAGGGAATAGTACCAAACCATAGATCAACAAAGCCAAAATATCCTCGAAAGCACGAAAAATTCATGGCATCTAGAAACCACTGAGCCTTCTCTATTAGAAACTTAGGAGGAAAACCCTTGACTCCATTTATCGTTTCCCAATTAGATACGATGTCCGATTGTTTCAGATGTAAGGCGACTGCAATGTCTTCAGGTTTTGGAACTTGATCTAGACCGGTGAAAGGCATCTGATCAAGAATATGAATACCTAGTAACTTATATAACTCTTCCATTATGGGCACCAATTGATAATCTGGGAAATTAAAATAATGATGATTAGGATCAAAGAACTGGAACAGAACACTCATCATATCTTCTTTGAAACCAGTAGTAAACAAATTGAGTAGATGACCATGTCTCTTGGTGAATTGAGAATCGTTAGGAACTTTTGAGACTAATTCCTCAAGTTTGGAAGGTACTCTTAAAAAGTTGATTCATATAGTATTTCTATGAATGGAAGCCATGGCCTTGTAACACAGAACAAAGATAAATCCCCTAGATCCTTGAAATGGTTTGTCATGATATGATGTTATGATGCTATGATGTCATGTTTAAACAGATAACAAATACAAACAAAGCATACAAGATCCTTAGGTTTAAGGCTTGCATGGGGTTCATAGGTAAGTACCCTCTTGAAGTTTAGTTGGCTCAACCTGTCCTAAAGAAGTAACCGGGTTCTAGGGATCTCAATATCACTGGTTTTTCCCACATGTTTTATTTAGTGCGACAATTGATGTGCCACCAAACAAAACCCGAGAGTCGAATCTCAATGAGCGTAGCATTGAGTATCAACCAACTTCAAACTGCACTAAAGTCGGCTATCTCACTACCTTCTAACAGCTAAGTTGGGTCAATTAAGGTTCTAAAGGTCAGTTAGTGCTTATGACACCACGCGATAACCTAGTATTCTCCCCGAATGACTCGGGAGACACTAGTACAAACCAATGTGTCACACTAATGTAGCCATCACTTCAACCATATCGGTATACTCCGTATAGTTTACATGATCTATTGCTACTTACCTAAAATGTCCCCAAATCCAGATGTAGGATCTTTGCATGAAAAGTAAACCCGAGCAAGCCCCAAAATGTAAAGCATACAAAGCAAACAAGAAAAGCATTTAAAAGTGATTGGATCATGTGATTTTGCTTATGAATCACATTAAGCCCAAATGGAGTTACGCCAAAACACAAACATCTTCTAGATAAACAAGGAAGTCACACAAAGGGGACAATAGTGAGGGACAAGGTAGCGTGTGGGAGAATCTGAAGCAGGCGCAAGTGGCCCTGGTCTGACTAGAGCAGGGTACAATTGTACCCGTTTTTTTCTTCTAGATCCTCCACTATTATCTTTGAATTTGAATAACTTTATCCTCTTTTTCTATACCACCAAGTTTCCCCTCTTTTATTTCGTTTTCCATGCTTTTCTTAAGGCCAACATCTTCCCTTATTGAATTTCTCTTGCCTAATTAATTTTTCTCTAAGTAGCCAGCTTGCGCAACTTGTAGTAGTCCAACTCTGTCTTGCCTCTACTCGACTCCGTTAACCTTTGTTCATACAAAAACACAATTAAAAGCTAACAAACGGGAGCACCTATTATACTCCACACTAAATATTAAGTTAACTCTAAAATGCAAGAAAT
Source organism: Vicia faba (assembly GCA_948472305.1). Classification (NCBI taxonomy): domain Eukaryota; kingdom Viridiplantae; phylum Streptophyta; class Magnoliopsida; order Fabales; family Fabaceae; genus Vicia; species Vicia faba. The sequence continues at coordinate 1,524,481,914 of OX451737.1, forward strand.
TAAACTAAAAAGCAATTAGAATACGAAAATAGAAAATAATAAAGGCATGCATTAACTCACAAAATATGTGTTAACACACCCACAAACTTGAATCCTTACACGTCCTCAGGTGATGCGGCAGGCAAAGACAAACAAAACAACATTAAGCATCGATCCCCCTCCTTTACAGAGCTAACTTTTCTTGTCAAGACTAACTGTTGTACCCCAAAATCTACTCTCCCATATTCCTCAATATATGTCAAGTGAGGTCCTCAAATTGCTCAAGGAGGTCCAAGGGTTGACCAGACAAACTCTCTCCTAAGGCAGTCTACCCCAAGTTAGGGTTTCATTTTGCATCAAGATGCTTGAGTCCAAAGGGTCCCAAATGTTCACTATTGTCCTAATATGTTCTCAAGATCATCCATGTAAAGTTTCAAGCCCTGTAGAGGAAGTTTGCTCAGTCAATTGCTCAAAGGCCTAAAAATCGACTATGCTAGGGCAAAAGTCAACTATGGCCCACATACAGTCAAACTTCAAGATTTTTGGTCAACATTCTCATTTTGAAGTATTATTAATAATTTTATCAAGGGTTGATCATGATTCCTCAAGGATTGCTCACAATTCATCAAAACCCAAAAGTTGCTAAATTAGGGTTTTTTAGGAAAAGTCAACTCAACTTTGACCAAGCATAACTTTCTCATACTTTATTAAAAATGACCCATCCAAAGCTCATTTTTAAGAGGATGTGATTACATACAATTCATATTCATCTCCCAAGTTCAAAATATGCACTCACAAAAAGATATAAATTTGGACATTATAGGTCATTTTGGAAAGTCAACAAAAACACCTTTTATGTCAAAGCTTCATACATGAACATGGAAGACTCAATTGAGATGAGACCAAAAGGGTTGCTTAAAGGACATCTTAAGCTTTATAAAAAGTCCAAGAACACCTCTCTAGGGTCAAAATTGAGAGAATTGTGCATTTGCCAAGTTGACCCTTTTTGCAAAATTGCCAAAAGTCAAAAGTGTCCAAAATTGCATTTTTTGTAAAATGGGCCCAACTTTTTATGCTTGCACTGAGTTTGTAATGTGACCCACGACCCATGAGCCCTTACACTTGTCATTCTTTTATTTTTTCCATTTATTTTGATTTTTATTTCATTTAAATCAAATCAAATCAAAATAAAATAATGAAAATATCAAAAACTAATTAAAGCTTGAGATTTTGTGCATGATTAGGTCCATTACACAACTGGAGACAAGATCAAATCGTGCAAGGTGCAAAATGGACAGAAAAAGATTGGATTTGCTTGATTTGGAAAGATTTTGCATAAGGATCAAATCATGAACCAATATTCATAATTGGAGAAGATTTGAAACAAATTGTAACCCTAATGCATTCTACAATACATAAGGAACAAGTGCAGACCAAAAATAAGAGGCTGGAGGCGTGCAAAAAGAGAGAACGAATTGCAAAAAATTCAAGAAAAAGTGCAAACTGATTTCCAAGATTCAGGCTCTCTCAAGCCATTCTGATCATACCAATCGCTTGCTGGACATCCTAGGATCCAATTTCAATCACTAGCAAGCTTCCCCACGCCTTGAAACTCCCTGTAAGAGTCACACGGTTTCCATATTTTCTTGATTTCGAATCCATTAATTCTGACATATTTAGCATGATTAATAAACATATTTTGCATCCTTGAGATGTTTGCAAGCTAATGGTTATGATTAATTGCATTTTTGTTGACTGTATATCAAGTTGCCATGGCTAGGGTTCATGCTTCATTTTTAGGGATTCTTTATACAGGAACAATTGGCCATTAATAATGGTACCATGATGCTCTTGAGGTTGCAACGAGTTGATTGGTACCATTGGTTTCCATTTATCATGCTTGTATGAGATTTTGGAAATGCACATGGTTATACCTATGCTCAATGTCCGTAGGTAAAAGTCTTTGATCTAAAACGATGGAGGCAACAAAGAAGACGATGGCGTGGCAGGTGGTGAATGGCCAGTTTGAATTTCGCGCGTTTTTGAGATTAGCTTTTTGTTTATATTATATAATAATTGTTTGTTATTATTTGTGCAACTAAACAAGCCAGCGTAGATGGCAAGGCTATTGGTCTTTGATGCACACGTCCTGGGTTCGATCCCAGGCGTGTGCATTTTATTTTCTCAATATTTTCAGGGTAATTTAGCGCGTTACATGGCAAGGGGTCCATCATGCACTCTCCATATCTGATCATCCAAACCACCAACAAGCCAAATCTAAGGCCTTCCCAATGAAGGTCCACCATGGGCATAAGTCAAGTGTATACATGGGATTGAAAAAGTCAAAGGGGTCAAGGAATTGTTGGGCCTAGAAGTCAGAATCATACCCCCTCCTTTTGCTAATACCAGGCCCATTCTTTTCTTTTATTTATTTCTTGTATTTATTTAATTTGTTTTATCATTTCTTAACAAAATCAATTTCTTTTTTTCACACAAAAATCATAAAATCAAGTTTCACAAATTTAGAATTAGGTTTTTTTATTTTATCAAATTTAATTTAATATTAGTTTAAATTTAATTTAGGGCAATTCTAAGTTTTTATATAATTAAAATCAATTAGAAAAAAAATTAGGGTTAGCTTGTGATTTAATTTTTATTTCTTTCTCAAAAATAAAAAATACAAAAATAGGTTAATTTAATTATTTTTCTTAAATTTAAATTAATTAGTAATTAGGTTTTTTATTATTATTCAATTAAACTTTATTTTCTCAAAATAGCACAAAACGACAAAAAATGATTTTTCATTTAAATTACAATTAGGTAGTTGGGGTAAAAACCCTAAATCTCTCATTTTCGATTCATCACGCGCGTTTATCATTTTTTCAATATTAATGTAACTGCTCACGGTATGTAATAATTTAAATTAGGATTTTCTTTATTTATCGTTTTACGGGTTTTTTGGCTATGTAATTAATCCCTACCCCGAAGCCTTGTAATAGCGTAGGTTTTTATTTCTCGCATTTTAATTCTTGCAAATATTAATTGTTAGATGTATGTTAATAGGATTGTATGACAAGATTGTATGATAATTTAAAACGGCTAGAAAACCCTAATGTGCAAAGATAATAACTGAAATCAAATAACTCGCACATGCGCACTCTTAGGGTATACTCTCGCTTCGGTTGCCTTCGGTAAAAGATCATTAAGTATAGGGTGTCTTAGTGGTTGCCCTCCTGTCTAAACAAAGATCAAATGTCCCGTTCGAAAATGATGCCTCGGAAATGTTGCCTTGAACATGATCTTAAGGCTCTAGGGTTATTACTAAGACATCCTAACATTGCTTTGGTGATCGTACGTCCCTTACGAATTGACCCTTACAACTCCAACGACGGTGCTACCTATTTCTCAATAGTAGGATAGCCCTGTCTAAAGGAAACAAGAACATAAACAATTCTTTTTTCGAGTAGGTAGATGCTAATAGGTACTTGCTCAAAATCAAACTTTTCACACTTACACTTTTTTCAAACAAAGGGTTAAAACGAAGTAAAACAAAACTTTTCAAAACAAACACACATAAGCAATTTTAAAAGATGAGCAAGTACCTAAGAGTCCATGGAAAACCATGGATAAAAAGGGTGCTAATACCTTCCCTTTCTATAATCTACCTCCCGTACTCAGAATATCTCGAAAAAGGACTTTTTTCTGTGCTTTTTTCCTTTCCGGTTGGATAAAATAAAAGTCGGTGGCGACTCTTGCTTACCGCGACATTTTGCGAATAAAAATTCAAAACGCAAACCAGCATTTTTTCAAAACAGTCAGTTCTGCCACCGTATCACAGAACTGGTGACTCTGTTGGGGACTAATAAGTGGGGTATACCTTAGGATTTAGTTCATCATACATTGCTTCTCTTGTTTGTTTTGGTTGCTTTACTTTTAAGGGTTTTGTTTGGGAGTTACTATAGATACTAACTCGGATCTGGGGACACCTTTTAGGTAAGTAGCAATAAATTGTGAGGGAACTGTATGGCATAGAACGATACAGTTGAAGCAGTAGCTACATTGATGTGGCACATTGGTTGGTACCGGTATCCCTTGCGGAGAAACGATGAGAATACGGGGCCGCTATGTGTGTCGTTAAGCATCAATTGACATTAGAACCTTTAATCGACCAACTTGGCCATTAGAAAGTAGTGAGATATCCGGCCTCAGTGTAAAGCTGAGAACTGGTTGATACTCGATGCTACACTCATTGAGACCGTACTCTCGAGATAGTTCCGACTGCAAGAAAAGATTGTGTGAGCTGAAACCATGACCGATAGAGGATGGTCAGTGATATTGAGAACCTCTAGAACCCGGTTACTTTTTCTAGGACAGGTTGAAACCAACTGAACTTCAAGAGGGTAGTACCTTTGACCTCATGCAAGCCTTAAACTTATGGGCTTTTGTGTGATTTGTTTGCCTTTGCCATGCCTGTTATCTGCTTTACCCGTTGTTTTTATCATGACATCATGCATCATAACATGACATTCATATTTCATTACACAACCATTTCAAAGACCAAGGGGATTTATCTTTGTTCTGTTTTGCAGATTATGGCTTCCGTGCACAAAAATACCATCCGAGTTAACTTTGTGCAAATACCTGCTCAACTTAAAGAGTTAGCCTCAAGGGTTTTTGAGACTTCTATGTTCATTAAGAGGCATGGTCAGCTCCTTAGCCTGGTCACCTCAAAGTTTGATGAGCAGATGATGAGTGTACTTTTCCAGTTCTTCGATCCTGTGCATCATTGCTTCACCTTCCCAGATTATCAGCTGGTTCCCACTTTGGAAGAGTTCTCTCACTTATTAGGCATATCCATCCTTGATCAGGTACCCTTCACAGGTATGGAAGAGGTTCCTAGACCAGAAGACATTGCCTCAGCTCTGCATCTGAAACGGGCTGATGTAGTATCCAATTGGGAAACACGAAGCGGGGTCGAAGGGTTCTTAGCCAAATTTCTGATAGATCAGGCTCAGCTATTCTGGGATAATTTGGACTTTCAGGCTTTTGAAGATGTCTTGGCTCTCCTTATCTATGGTTTGGTTCTCTTCCCGAATCCGGATTCCTTTATGGATGTGAATGCTGTCAAGATTTTTCTTTCTCGCAATCCTGTGCCTACTCTACTGGGTGATATCTTGCATGCCCTCTACACTCGTACCGTGCGAAGAAGATGGACTCTTATGTGTTGCATGCCGTTGCTGTCAAGGTGGTTTATTTCTCACCTCCCTAAGTCTATGCTGAAGAACGAAGAAGGTTTGGGATGGTCCTACAGAATAATGTCACTTGCCCATACAGACATTCTTTGGTGTTCCCGGGATATGGAAGACACTGTTGCCATTGATCCTTGTGGGGGATACCCTAATATCCATTTGCTTGGAATCAGAGGGGGTATAACCTACAATCCCTGTCTAGCTTTGCGACAATTTGGTCGTGCTCGGAGAGATGGTCCCCATGAGCTACTTCTTGAGGATATTGCATTTGACTATAAGGAAGATGTTGGCGAGCACTCCAATGGGTCCGAGCTCGTGCCCAGATGCTTGGGATGCCTTATGAAGCCGTATTTCCTGTGATTGTGGATCCCACTAATGAAGAAGGCGTTCCTTACACAGTTCTTTATCCTTACATGCCCACTGATCCTGGGGCATTGCAGAGGTCTTGGATTCAGCTGAAATAGGAAAGGGATACTTACCGGGAGAAGTACCATGAGCAAGAAAGGAAGATTTTGAAGCTCACCAGGCAACTCGAGGAAGAAAGAGTGATCAATGACTACGTCAGCACAAAGAGGAAGCATCCATGAGATTTTTGATTTTTGCTTTTCTAGTTTTAGATTTGTTTTTCATTTACTTCTTTGTAACGCCTCAAAGGCACTGTTGAACTTTTTACAAGTTAATCTAATAAAGTTTGTTTATTTTTGGTTTGCAAATTTAAATCTCCCAAAGTCTTTGAAATCATTACATACGCATCCAATTATCATGCACATCATTACAGGTACCATTACAGGTTTCTCATCTCCCTCGTTGTTTATTTCAGCAGAAATTTCTTCTGATCAAGCCATCAAAGATCTTCAGGCACAGAACGCCCAATTCCAAAAGATGTTCTTGAGCTTGGCTAAAGGGAAAGAGGATTTGAAGACTCTCATTCTGAAAGAGAAGAAGAAGAAGAAGAAGGTCGTTCTTATGAATATGGGCAAAAGGTTTGGGGATAGGTTGAAACAGCAAGCTGATCTGACCTCTTCATCCAGGGAAGGGGAGACCCAAGAAGAAGAAAAGTGCCCCAGTCCTGCAATCTCTGATAATGATACTGATTTTGATGATGAGCAATATCCTCCTGCCGAGGATAGGTACAAACAACTAGAAGACCGGCTGAGTGCTATGGAGATTCAAAAGATCCCTGGTTTAGATTTCAGAGAACTGGGACTGGTATCAGGAGTGGTGATCCCTCATAAGTTCAAAGCTCTGGTTTTTTCCAAGTACGATGGAGTATCCTGTCCAAAAATCCATCTCCGCTCGTATGTCAGGAAAATCCAACACCACACTGATGATAGAAATTTGTGGGTGCATTTCTTTCAAGATACTCTGTCAGGGACTCAGCTTGAATGGTTTTACCAATTGGAAGGATCCAATGTCCGAAACTGGGAAGACCTCGCTGCTGCTTTTTACAGACAATATTAGTATAACGCCGACCTTGCTCCCACTCGTACTCAGCTCTAGGGTATGTCTATGGGTGCAAGTGAAGGTTTTAAGGACTATGCTCAAAAGTGGAGAGATTTGGCTGGCAGGGTTCAACCCCCTTTATTTGATCGAGAGTTAGTTGATATGTTCTTGGGGACGCTATCTGATCCATTTTTCAATCATCTGATCGGTAGTTCATCATCTGGGTTTACTGAGTTGATCTTGACTGGAGAGAGAGTAGAAGCTGGTATCCGAAGTGGTAATATACAAAAGGATACTTCATCAAGTGCAGTGAAGAAGCCTTTCACCGGTAAGAAAGAAGCTAGTGCAATCTACGGCCCGAGGGGTCAAAGCAGACCTGAACACCGTCAAGCAGTAAATGCGGTAGTGATATCAAGATCCACAATTGCTCCACAATGCAACTATCAACAAAGGGTGGAAAGACCACAGAGGCAGTTCACTCGACTCAATATGACCCTGACTCAAATTCTACCACAATTATTAAAGACCAATCTGGTAACTCTGAGGGAGGCCCCAAAGAACCCCAACACCACATCTCCCCACTATAACATGAATGCCCGCTGCGCCTATCACTCGGAAAGTCCAGGTCATGATACAAACAACTTTTGGGCCTTGAAAAATAAGGTGCAAGACTTGATCGAAGCTAAAGAGATTGAGTTTGACGCTCCGGAGAAGCCCAACGTCATAACTGCTCCTATGCCCAAACATGGTCAGGGAGTAAATGCTGTAGACGATGATTTATTTGTGACCTCCATGGAAGAAATCTCTACTCCTTTGATTACAGTTAAGAAGAATTTGCTGTTAGCCGGTTTATTTCCGGGCTGTGGTGAAGGTTGCCACATGTGTTCAATGTTGCCTGCTGGTTGCCACTTATTGAAATCAAGTGTTCAGCGCCTGATGGATAACAAAGAGATCCTGTTTGAAAAGACTTTGATTCCGTTGGTTCCAATTCAAGATGTTGCCATCATAACCATTTCCGCCAATCCTTCCAAGGTTTCCTCGAGAAAGCGTGTTTAGGATTACACCCGTCCCAAGAATTGCTCCGTTAATAATTACTGTCTCTGGTCCTATCCCATATACTTCGGATAAGGCTGTCCCTTGGCACTATGGTGCTGATGTGTATTACCATGGAGTTAAACAAGACTTAAAAAGTGAGGAAGTTGATGTTGATGTCAGCAATATTGCTGGGGCTAGCAAGGTCCCCAGAAGCAGAAGACTCTTTTCTCCCGAGATTTCCCCTCCGGCTGTCTGCAAACCTGTTGTCCTTCTATCTGCTAGTACATCAGCTACTATCCCAGTTCCTATTCCAGTTATCACCCCTGTCGCTGAGCCATCTGGGACTTGGGGCAAAGAAATCATAGGCGAGCCTTCCCGGACGGAGGCACCTAAGAAGATCATTGTAGAAACCTCTAAGCAGGAGATAGAGGAAATTCTGAAAATTATCAAGAAGAGCGACTACAACATAGTCGAGCAGCTGGGGCAGACCCCGTCAAAAAATTCCATGTTGTCCTTATTGTTATGTTCTGAAGCCCATGCAAAGGCTTTAATCGCATTCCTCAAAACTGCACATGTGCCGCAGGAAACTTCAGCTGATCAATTCAAAGATTGCGTAGCTAGCTTAACTGCAGACAATGGGTTGGGTTTCTCATATGCATATCTGACTGTTAAAGGAAGAAATCATAATGACGCTCTGCACGTCTCGATCGAGTGCAGGGGCACTACTATGGCTCACGTACTGGTGGATACCGAGTCCTCATTGAATGTTCTGCCAAAGAAAGCATTAGACCGTCTGGATTGTGAAGATTTGATTCTGAAGCCGAGTAATATTGTGGTCAGGGCTTTCGACGGGTCAAAAAGGATGGTGCACGGGGAGGTGGACATCCTTATTAAAGTTAGCTCTCAGACTTTTGCATCCACCTTTTATGTGATGGATATCAGACCATCATACTCTTGCTTGTTGGGTCATCCTTGGATTCATAAGGATGGGGAAGTGACTTCAACGCTCCATCAAATGCTGAAATATCCGGTAAAGGGGAAGATTGTCACGGTAAGTGGTGAAGAGGAGTACATGGTGAGTCATCTCAATTCCTTTTGCTACGTGGAGATGGATGGGGAGTTCATCAAAACTCCTTGTCAGAACTTTGAAGAGGTCCCTCAGACTTTGGCGTCAACTGAAGTTGCTACCGACAAACCTTCGATGAAGATGGCTTCTCTCAAGGATGTCAGGGCTATAATTGAAGAAGGTGGGTGTACCAATTGGGGTCGGCTCCCTGATTTCATGCACAAAACTGACAAATTTGGTTTGGGCTTTACTACAGGGGCTCAAAGGGCTGTTAGGAACGCACGGATTGGAAGACCTCCTCTGCGCATCAGCAACCAGAGAGTTAATGAAATTGAAGATGGTGAGGAGGATTCAGACATCGACATCTGGATTTACCCAACAACCAATGGGGGATTGAACAACTGGACGAAGAAGGACTTCATACCTATTTCTTTTATTCCATAGTAATTGACTTTTGTTTTAAGAGTTGTAATAAACAGTTTGAAACTTTACGGCCTGGTGCCTTGCCCGAGGCACTTTAGCCTTGCTTGTGAGGGCTTATTATTTGTCATTTTCATATATCATTAATAAACCATTAGACGTTTCTTGCATTACAAATTTTGCGCTCCTTGTTTTTTCTTTTGTGTCTCTCACTTTATCAAAACAGCTATTCTCTTACACACACTCACATATCATAATGCAGATCCATATCCACTCTGGATCCCACTGATAACAACTCTGCTACTGCCAGTTATGACTTCAAAAATCCGATCAACCAAGCCAAGGACGAAGGTGAGGATGGTTGTTAGGTGCCTGGAGAACTTGCTAGACTATTACTACAGGAAGAAAGGGCCATACAGCCCCATGAAGAGCCAGTTGAATCAGTGAATTTGGGTACAGAGGAAGACATGAAAGAGGTTAAGATAGGTGCGAATCTGGAGCATAGTGTCAAATAGCGGATGATACAAATGCTACGCGACTATGTTGAGATCTTTGCTTGGTACTACGAAGATATGCCTGGTTTGGACACCAATATTGTGGTACACCGCCTGCCAACTAAAGAAGACTACCCTCCGGTAAAGCAGAAGGTTCGCCGTATGTGCCCTGAGATGTCTGAGAAAATCAAAGCTGAGGTCATGAAACAGTTCGATGCAGGATTTTTAGTCGTCACTTCTTATCCGCAGTGGGTTGCCAAAGTTGTTCCGGTGCCTAAGAAGGATGATAAGGTACAAATGTGTGTGGACTATAGAGATCTGAACAGGGCAAGCCCCAAGGATGACTTCCCACTTCCTCACATCGATGTTTTGGTCGACAACACCGCGCAGCATAAGATCTTCTCCTTCATGGATGGTTTTTCTGGCTACAACTAGATCAAGATGGCTCCCGAGGACATGGAGAAGACAACCTTCATTACATAGTGGGGCACCTTTTGCTACAAGGTAATGCCTTTTGGGTTGAAGAATACTGGGGAAACTTATCAACGCGCCATGGTCGCTTTGTTCCACGACATGATTCACCATGAGATTGAAGTTTATGTTGATGATATGATAGCAAGGTCCCAGACTGAGGAAGAGCACCTGGATCATCTTCAGAAACTATTTGACAGGTTGAAGACGTACAGGCTGAGGTTGAACCCGAATAAGTGCACCTTCGGGGTAAGGTCTGGTAAGCTGCTGGGTTTCATCGTCAGTGATAAAGGTAATCAGGTGGACCCTGCCAAGGTAAAAGCCATACAGGAGATGCCGGCTCCCCGCACAGAAAAGGAAGTTAGAGGCTTTTTGGGACGTCTGAATTACATTGCCAGGTTCATTTCACACCTAACCGCTACTTGTGAGCCAATCTTCAAGCTGCTGAAGAAAGATCAAGTGGTAAAGTGGAATGACGAGTGCCAGGCCGCTTTTGAAAGAATCAAGGAATATCTTCAAGAACCGCCAATTTTGATGCCTCCAGTTGAAGGAAGACCTTTGATCTTATACTTGACAGTACTGGATAGTTCAATGGAGTGCGTGCTGGGGAAGCTTGACGAGTTTGGCCGAAAAGAGCATGTTATTTACTACCTTAGCAAAAAGTTTACTGGCTGTGAGACCCGATACTCATTGCTCGAGAAAACTTGTTGCGCTTTGGCATGGGCTGCTCGCCGGCTGAGATAGTATATGCTGACTCACACCACTTTATTGATATCAAAGATGGATCCAATCAAGTATATCTTCGAAAAGCCTGCCTTATCTGGAAGAATAGCAAGATGGCAGATGATCTTAACCGAGTATGACATCTAATACATAACCCAAAAAGCAATTAAGGGGAGTGTATTGGCGGATCATTTGGCGCATCAGGCCGTGGATGACTACCAATCCATGAATTTTGAGTTCCCGGATGAGAACATCATGTTGGTGACCGACTGTGAAGAACCTGGACCGGATGAAGGACCTGAGGAAGGATCCCAATGGTCTATGTATTTTGATGGAGCATCAAACGCGTTGGGTAACGGCATTGGCATTGTGATCATATCTCTTGAGGGCTGTCATACTCCATTCACCGCCCGATTATATTTTAACTGCACCAACAATATGGCGGAGTATGAAGCATGTATCCTGGGTCTTCGAGCTGCTATTGACCTGATGATTAAGTTCTTGAGTGTATTCGTAGATTCTGCTCTAGTGATCAGTCAAATCAAAGGAGAGTGGGATACGAAGCACCCAAATCTTATTCCTTACAAAGAGTATGTATTGACGTTGCTCCCACACTTTGAGGAGATAACCTTTGAACACTTCCCCAGAGAAGAGAACCAGTTAGCGGACACGCTAGCTACCATGTCTTCTATGTTCAAAGTCAGGTGGGACAATGAAGCTCCCCAGATTACCATCGAGAGGTTGGACAAACCCGCACATTGCTGTGACATTGAGACTGAAGAGGTAGCGGATAAACCCTGGTTTCAAGAGGTAAAGAGGTATCTTGAGGCTCAAGAATACCCTGAGGGTGCATCTGTTAATGATAAGAAGTTCTTGAGAAGGTTCTCCGTGAAGTTCTTTGTCAGCAATGGTATCCTTTACAAGCGTAACCATGATTCAACCTTACTGCAATGTGTGGACAAAAGCGAGGCGGAAAGGATCATGGCAGAGTTACATGAAGGTACCTTCGGAACTCACTCCAGTGGATATACCATGGCAAAGAAGATCCTACGGGCTGGATATTATTGGTCCACTATGGAAGCCGATTGTTATCAACATTCTCGAACCTGTCATAAGTGCCAAATCTATGCTGATAAGGTACATGTACCTCTAGTTCCTCTGAATGTTCTGACAGCTCCTTGGCCCTTTGCAATGTGGGGCATCGACATGATTGGCGAGATCAGACCTACTGCGTATAACGGGCATCGCTTTATTCTGGTAGCAATTGATTATTTCACAAAGTGGGTTGAAGCAACTTCCTTTTCTATAGTAACCAAGAACGTCATGGCGCGGTTTATCCGACACAATCTGATCTGTCGATACGGTGTACCAGAGAGGATCATCATGGACAATGGTACAAATCTCAACAATACGATGATCACCGAGCTCTGCAAACAATTTAAGATACATCATCATAACTCTTCTCCCTACCGTCCGAAGATGAATGGGGCTGTTGAAGCAGCTAACAAGAACATCAAGAAGATTATGTAGAAGATGACGGTGACGTACAAAGACTGGCACGAGATGTTACCATTCGCTCTTCATGGGTACTGTACCTCAACACGAACGTCGACAGGGGCAACACCCTACTCTCTGGTATATGGCATGGAGGCGGTCCTACCCATCAAAGTCCAGATACCCTCTCTCCAGATTATGAAGGATGTGGGTCTGAACGAGGGCGACTGGATCCAAGCCCGGCTTGATCAGCTGAATTTAATTGATGAAAAGAGGCTTACTGCTATTTGTCATGGTCAGACGTATCAAAAGCGAATGATTAAGGCTTTTAACAAGAAAGTCATACGTCAAGAATATCAAGTCGGGGATCTGGTGATCAAACGCATCATACTACCGCAAGGTGATCCCAGGGGCAAATGGACTCCTACATACGAAGGGACATTTGTGGTTAAGAACATTTTCTCGGGAGGAGCTATGATTCTAACCACCATGGATGGTGACGACCTTCCTCACCCCTTCAATTCAGACATAGTGAAAAGATACTACGCATAATCAAAGACCCACTAGGTTGACTGGCCTAGGCAAAAATAAGGGCGTCCCAGCGAACCAAAAGGGTTCGGGCAAAAGTAAGGGATGAAAATGAAAAAAAGCTGTACACCCGGCAAGTCAAAAACCTGAAAAGGCGGCTTGGGCAAAAAAGGGTATCCTGGTGGACTGAAAACCCGAAAGGGCGGTCCAGGCAAAAATTAGGGATTGAAGTGTAACACTGTGTCTCATTGGATCATCTTGCAACCAGACTTCGGTATCGACTATCAAGCTCGGACGGTGCCAATCAATCTGATCTACCTTCAACCAAGTAGCAAAGTGATGAGACGCTTGAAGATATAAAGGCAATAACAGAGTTGGAACCCGATGGGATTATTTCACATAGTTGTTTTCCTTTCTTTTACACAAATTGTATAATTTCTATTCTTCGGCGACGTTCTCTTACTAGGACGCCAACCTCTTTGTATAAAACGCCTATTTATGGGCCAACTTCAAAAATCAATACAATTCGTTTCCATAAGAAATTCCAAATTGTTTTTCTTTTTATGTTTTGTTTTGCAAGAACGTCCAATGATACATTTTTGATATATGAATTTGAGAATAATTGCTGCTTATAAATACTTACACAAGAAAAAAAAGACAATTATTCGTAATTCCAGGAACAAGGGCAAACAAGAAATGTCCAAGCCTTACAGTTGCTCTACCCACCGGGTACAGAGATAGAGCCAACTTGAGAATATGACTAAAGGTACACACGCTCCCTGCAAAGTAGGAAGTATCCAAAGACAGTGGTGTTAGCTCTCCCCAGCCGAGGTTCATAATCGCGAATGAGTCGGAAAAATTCTTCCCAAGCAGAGTTTATCTATCACCAGCAAGAGAAGTTCACCGCCAGCGGAGTTTATTTCTCCAAATCAGTAGATCGTCCAACATAGTATCTCTCTTCCCCGTAGAGTCATTCCCCCATGGGGTTATTCTCAAACCGAGTCTCTCTCGGCAGATTTTTCTCAAGCAAAACAGACGCAAGTCTCCAGTTAATCATCTTTGGTCACTATCCCCAGCGAGAACGAAGAACTCACCTCCTTATACTCTCCAACAGCAACTCGAGATTTATTCTCCCCAGCTGGAGAATATCACAAGAACATTGCATATCCATACATTGTGGCATGCGCATATGCATCATACAACATAATCTCATTTATTTTGAGAACATCGTTACTCAATACATTTCATACACCATGACATTACATACGACTAACTCTTTACCTTTCAGGGAAAGATGCAATCAAGTTCTGACAAGTTTTCTCTGGTTCAGTCAAATCAATACTAAGATTTCTATTCCAGTTCAAGCTATGAAGCCCGGAAATCGACCGGATAATATCTTGATTTCTCCAAAATACTACGAACCCTGGAATCGACCAGATAGTGGTGTGTCTTAAATACAAGATATAAAGCCTGGAAATCAACCAGAAAACAGTTTAACCCCTAAACAAGTTATTGTGAAGCCTGGAAATCGAACAGATAGCAGTACAAGATACCATGAAGCTTGTAATCGACTAGACAATGGTATAGGACACCGTGAAGCCTGGTGCACGACCAGATAACATCAAAGGACACTGAAGCCTGGGACACGACCAAATAACAATATAAGGCACTACGAGGCTTGGAATTCGACCAAATAGCAGTTTACTCGGCCGATTAGTATGAAGCTCGAAAATCGACCGAATGTTAGTATGCCTTAAATTCAAGTTGAAACCCGGGTGCGACCGGATAACCACTTAATTCCTTCTGAAGCCTAGAGCATGACCAGATAAGAATTGAGAAATTTCAAAGCCTGGAGGACGACCAGATAGCAAGTTTTAATCTCATCTCTCCAGTAAGTCACTGTAAAACCTGGAGCACGACCAGATAGCAGTCAGTCTTATTTTCCTCAACAAATCACTATAAAGCCCGGAGCATGACCATATAGAAGTTCATTTTCACCTCCTTGACTAAGAGATGATTCCCCAATAGAATAACGGACAACTGAAGCTCCTAAAATTCTACTTCTCCCAAGATAGAGACCGACGTTCCCCAATGTAGTCCTCCTCAATAACAGGTGTACGGGCTCTCGCAAAGGAATCTCTTATGCGATCGACACTCCTTCTGATGGCATCTTTAAGCTCATCTTTCGTCATTAACTTCCAAATGGAATCTATAAGCCCGTTCCCGATATCGCCAAACAATTACCACTTCATGCGAGTGCAAATTTCTGGGCACTCTAGTGTTCAATCATCTTCAACCCTTAAATCACGAAAGGCAGACAAGCCAATCTACATCCTCAGGTTTAAGAAGATTGAACAAGGACAGCTGTTGTACCCCAAAATTTTCCCTCCCATATTCCTCAATATATGTCTAGTGAGGTCCTCAAATTGCTCAAGGAGGTCCAAGGGTTGACTAGACAAACTCTCTCCTAAGGTAGTCTACCCCAAGTTAGGGTTTCATTTTGCATCAAGATGCTTGAGTCCAAAGGGTCCCAAATGCTCACGATTGTCCTAATATGTTCTCAACACCATCCATGTCAAGTTTCAAGCCCTGCAGAGGAATTTTGCTCAGTCAATTGCTCAAAGGCCTGCAAATCGACTGTGCTAGGGCAAAAGTCAACTGTGGCCCACATACAGTCAAACTTCAAGATTTTTGGTCAACATTCTCATTTTTAAGTATTATTAATCATTTGATCAAGGGTTGATCATGATTCCTCAAGGATTGCTCACAATTCATCAAAACCCAAAAGTTGCTAAATTAGGGTTTTATAGGAAAAGTCAACTCAACTTTGACCAAGCATAAATTTCTCATACATTATCAAAAATGATCCATAAAAAGCTCATTTTGAAGAGGATGTGATTCCCTAAAATTCATATTTAGCTCCCAAGTTCAAAATATGCACTCACAAAAAGATATAAATTTGGACATTATAGGTCATTTTGGAAAGTCAACAAAAACACCTTTTATGTCAAAGCTTCATACATGAACATGGAAGACTCAATTGATATGAGACCAAAAGGGTTGCTTAAAGGACACCTTAAGCTTTCTAAAAAGTCCAAGAACACCTCTCTAGGGTCAACATTGAGAGAGTTGTGCATTGGCCAAGTTGATCTTTTTTGCAAAATTGCCAAAAGTCAAAAGTGTCCAAAATTGCATTTTTTGTCAAATGGGCCCAACTTTTTATGCTTGCACTGAGTTTGTAATGTGACCCACGACCCATGAGCCCTTCCACTTGTCATTATTTTGTTTTTGCCATTTATTTTTATTTTTATTTCATTTAAATCAAATAAAATCAAAATAAAACTAATGAAAATATCAAAAACTAATTAAAGCTTGAGATTTTGTGCATGATTAGGTCCATTACACAGCTGGAGACAAGATCAAATCGTGCAAGGTGCAAAATGGACAGAAAAAGATTGGATTTGCTTGATTTGGAAAGATTTTGCACAAGGATCAAATCATGAATCAATATTCATAATTGGAGAAGATTTGAAACAAATTTTAACCCTAATGCATTCTACTATACATAAGGAACAAGTGCAGACCAAAAATAGGAGGCTGGAGGCGTGCAAAAAGAGAGAACGAATTGCAAAAAATTCAAGAAAAAGTGTAAACTGATTTCCAAGATTCAGGCTCTCTCAAGCCATTCTGATCATACCAATCGCTTGCTGGACATCCTAGGATCTTATTTCAATCGCTAGCAAGCTTCCCCACGCCTTGAAACGCCCTATAAGAGTCACACGGTTTCCATATTTTCTTGATTTCGAATCAATTAATTCTAACATATTTAGCATGATTAATAGACATATTTTTCATCCTTGAGATGTTTGCAAGCTAATGGTTATGATTAATTGCATTTTTGTTGACTGTATATCAAGTTGCCATGGCTAGGGTTCATGCTTCGTTTTTAGGGATTCTTTATACAGGAACAATTGGCCATTAATAATGGTACCATGATGCTCGTGAGGTTGCAAGAAGTTGATTGGTACCATTGGTTTCCATTTATCATGCTTGTATAAGATTTTGGAAATGCACATGGTTATACCTACGCTCAGTGTCCATAGGTAAAAGTCTTTGATCTAAAACGACGGAGGCAACAAAGAAGACGATGGCGTGGCAGGTGGTGAATGGCCATTTTGAATTTCACGCGTTTTTGAGATTAGCTTTTTGTTTATATTATATAATAACTGTTTTTTATTATTTTTACAACTAAACAAGCCAGCGCAAATGGCAAGGTTGTTGGTCTTTGTGATACGGTGGGAGAACTGACTTGAGGTTTTGTGTTTGTGTTTGCAAATGTTTCGGTTTAGCAAGAGTCACCATCGACTTTTTATTTTATCCAAAGGAAATGTCAAAAAGCACAGGAAAAACCTTTGAGATGTTTTCTTGGGTTTGGGGGGTAGATTATGAAAAGGGAAGGTGCTAGCACCCTTTTCATCCATGGTTTTCCATGGGCTCTTAATTACTTGTTTTAGATCACTTGCTTTGCTTTTCCAATTGTTTGAAATGGTGCTTTTGTGTGTGGTTTTGAAAGTATTTTGAAAAGAGGCCTTTGTTTAGGCAACCTTTGTAATGATTCTTGTTTGAATGTATACAAATGTGTTTGTCTTTTGAAAAATGTTTCAATGTTTAAAAGTTTGTTTTGGGAAATAGTTTTGAAATGTATTAAGTGTTTTTGAAAATAGCAAGGATGTTTGCAAGAGATCAAGTAACTAGGAGTTGTATATCCTATTCAAAGATCTTTCCTACACATTTTAACCCTTTGACATTGTTGTTTTACCATTGTATTTGGTAAACAACCTTGTGTTTGGATGTTAAACGGGACAGGCGTGGGTCGTCGTATGACAATGATAGCAATTGTGCCAAGTATCTTAGCAAGTTTTTTTAGGGACTAGATCATTTTTTTATAGGCAACCAAGATAGCGTCATCGAGGGACTATGATCTTTTTGTTTTTGATTTTGTTTTGCCAAGATACCTAGCATGCATACCATGGCCATTTTTAAGGCAACAAGTGGATGAAACCCTAGGGGTGCTTGTGTGTATTGTGTTGTCATTTTTCATGCTTTTTTTGTCTTCTATTTAGTCAAGCTATTTGTTTGATTTTGGTCATTTGCATACAAACCCTAATCTTTCTATCATGCATATTTGAAAGCAATAAATGCGTAAAAGTAAATCTACGACTATTACAACATTGATATGGGGAAGGGGATACAAGTTTGAATAGGGGGATATTTGCAAGAAAAAAAATAAAACCCTAAATCAACTATTACAACCATATTGAACTCATGTACAAATAAGTAAATGGACAAATTCTAAATATGCAAAAGAATGTTTTTGTATTATTTTTATGTATGTAAAAAATAAGTTATTTAATATCCTAAAAATATTAAAAATGTTAATGGTCTTTTTGAAAGGGGTGGAAACCCTAATTTGGTTTTTTTTATGTACAAATGTTAAAAATAAAATGTGTGAGAAAATATTATTTAAGTGTAAAAATAATAAAAATAAAAATATATAATATTTTTATAATATTTACAAGTTTTTATTTTAAGAAAATAAAAGTATATTATTTAATAATTATTTCTATGTCCAAAAAAATAATAAAAATAATAAAATAAAATGTGAAAATTTAAGAAAATATTTTTTGTAATTTTCAATGTTTAGAAAAATAAATAAAAGTCAGAAACTAAAAAGAAATGGAAAATATGGAAAAATAATTTAAATGGGCCAAGGGGTTGTAAACAGCAAGCTAAGGGGTGCAAATAGCATGGAATAGCCAGGCCCAGCCCAGATGGCCTTCATCTTCAACCTCTGATCAAACAAAAACGTGTGCCCTGTTCAAACCTGGAAATCCTGCATACGTGCTCAAAAGCAAAAACTTGCAACATGAAAGTTATAGAGCATGATCATAGGATTCTAACCATATAAAAAACTTAACCTAACTCTCAAAGACCAGAGAGAAATTCTCTGGCCCTAATTTCTAACCTAGTTTTTTCAGAAAGTTCATCATTCAAATTCTCCCAGCTCAATTAACTTAAATGAATTCTATGCATATGTACAATTCAAGGGCAATGAGGACTACATTTTTTATTCACAAACCTAAGCCTAATGATTCCTAAATAGAGAGATAGAAGTTTGAACTTTACCTGTTTCAGTCAAGCTCGAGTATGGCAATGTAGGGGTTGTGAGTGAGACCTGAGATGCTTGTGAGCTTGCTTGAAGTTCCTTTGAGCTTTCCCAATGCCTAGCTAGCTTTGAAATTGCTTGAATCTCTCTATAGAACTCATCCTGCAAACTCAAAATTCAGAAATGGTGAAGTGTGTAAATGGAGTTACAGTGACTTGGGAATGGTTAGGATAGTTTAGGTAGGTTGTATGGAGTGTGTTGAAACTGATTGCAAGCAAAACGCACGAGTGGTTTGTGATTTGGAAATCAAAATGTAGAACCTGCCCTGTTTTTTAAGAAAATGTGATTTTTTGTGTACAAGGGTGTTTGAGAGGTTGCTAGCTCGTGTTTCTGGCTTAGTGTGATATGAAAAACTTGTTTGAAATGTTTACAACACTTAGTTATATCAGATACAAGAGTTGTGGTGATTTTGCAAGTTGACTGGCTTTTGAAGCAAAAGTGAAATGAAAATGCTCAAGAGCCTGTACAGGCCTCCTTCCTAGTTGCACAAAGTTGGTGTACCTTGCCCTAAGTTTTTGGAGTTGGTTTGCTGCAAAAGATTGGGTTCACAGCTCAAGAGGAACAACTTGACATAAAGCTAACTTTATCAAAGTGGCAATGTTGTCTTTTTGCCATTTTTAGATTAATTCAATGTGTAAACTTCTAAAGCTCAGAAAAATGCCTTAATCCATTGTGTTTGCATTAAATTTTTGAGTGTGGAAGGGTTTAAGTACCTGTAAACAAGTACAAGCAAGGTTGGGAAGAATTTGCAACTTGTAGCATAGTGAAAAATGCTATGGACCAAAGTAATATTTTTCCAAATTCAAACCTTCGATTCTCCCTAACCATAAATGATTTTGGAGAGTTCTTGGACATTTTGGAAATCTTGTAACATGCTCTACAACCCATCTTTGAAATGAATTTTGATACTCCAATTGTAACTAGGTTAAAAATTGCCATGAAGATAGGTCAAAATCCTGCCTAAACTAGGGCAAAATTTCACTAAGTTAAAAGTTTCATGGACCCTTATTCCAAAAATCATAACTTGAGATCCAAGCATCTTTTGGGAAAACTTTGTGAATAAAAGTTGTATATTTTGTGGAGGACTACAACTTTCATGTTGGAAGTTTTCTTTGAATCCAATTGCATCATGGTGAAAAAGTTGGGAAAAAATAAGAAATTTTCATAACTTAGAAAATTTCTAAGTTATGAAAATTATCCATTTTAAACCCTAATTTTCAAAATTAGGTTTCTTGGTGGACAAGTTTCATGTTTTGACACATCTTGATGAAAAATGACCCTTGGCACTTGATTTTGATCAAAAAGTCAAAGTTTGACTTTTCAGTGTACAGTTGATTTTTGATCAGTTGACTGGAAAATTCATCTATCAATCCAATGCATTTGAGATCTTTTGAACCTTGTGATTAGGTCAATATGATGCCATTGAGTCCTTGAATCCATGCTTGAACCCAATTTGCCATTGGCTAGGTGAAAAATCAGAAATTGCCCTTCTGCAGTCAAAACCCTAAAATGACCATTTTGCCCTTCTAATGATCTGATCAAATTTCTTGAGGAGTTGTGGTCCAAAATTGATCAAATGGTTCATATGAGCCTATAATGTTGACGTGGATCAAAAATTATAAGGTTTGACTGTAAATTGGCCACAGTTGACTTTTTCCCAATATAGTTGATTTCTAGGTCAACTGTCCAATTGACTGGGCAAAAATTTGATTCAAGACTTGAAACTTGGTATGAGCAATCTTAGAGGTACAATATGAAGTATGAAAGTCACATTGAGCATTGAAAGTCCAAAAATACTTATGCAAACTCAAACCCTAATTTCAGGTCAACAGTGCAAAGAGATGTCTTGAGCTGAGCAAACCCTAGCTTGGTCTTGTGTTCAAAGAGTCTTGTGAGGGGAAATCTTGATAAAATGAGAGGGAAAATTTTGGGGTACAACATTCTTTGATGCACATGTCCTGGGTTCGATCCCAGGCATGTGCATTTTATCTTCTCAATATTTTTAGGGTAATCCAGCGCGTTACATGGCAAGGGGTCCATCACGCACTCTCCAGATCTTATCATCCAAACCACCAACAAGCCAGATCTGAGGCCTTCCCAATGAAGGTCCACCATGGGCATAAGTCAAGCGTATACATGGGATTGAAAAATTAAAAGGGGCCAAGGAATTGTTGGGCCTAGAAGTCAGAATCATACCCCCTCCTTTTGCTAATACCAGACCCATTCTTTTCTTTTATTTATTTAATTTGTTTAATCATTTCTTAACAAAATCAATTTCTTTTTTTCACAAAAAAAATGATAAAATCAAGTTTCACAAATTTAGAATTAGGTTTTTTTATTTTATCAAATTTAATTTAATATTAGTTTAAATTTAATTTAGGGTAATTCTAACTTTTTATATAATTAAAATCAATTAGAAAAAAAATTAGGGTTAGCTTGTGATTTAATTTTTATTTCTTTCTCAAAAATAAAAAATACAAAAATAGGTTAATTTAATTATTTTTCTTAAATTTATATTTAAATAGTAATTAGGTTTTTTATTATTATTCAATTAAACTTTATTTTCTCAAAATAGCACAAAACGACAAAAAATGATTTTTCTTTTAAATTACAATTAGGTAGTTGGGGTCAAAACCCTAAATCTCTCATTTTCGATTCATCGCGCGCGTTTATCATTTTTGCAATATTAATGTAACTGCTCATGGTATGTAATAATTTAAATTAGGATTTTCTTTATTTATCGTTTTACGGGTTTTTTGACTATGTAATTAATCCCTACCCCGAAGCCTTGTAATAGCGTAGGTTTTTATTTCTCGCATTTTAATTCTCGCAAATATTAATTGTTAGATGTATGTTAATAGGATTGTATGACAAGATTGTATGATAATTTAAAACGGCTAGAAAACCCTAATGTGCAAAGATAATAACTGAAATCAAATCACTCGCACATGCGCACTCTTAGGGTATACTCTCGCTTCGATTGCCTTCGGTAAACGACCATTAAGTATAGGGTGTCTTAGTGGTTGCCCTCCTGTCTAAACAAAGATCAAATGTCACGTTCGGAAATGTTTCCTCGGAAATGTTGCCTCGAA
The DNA here is from genome assembly GCA_948472305.1 of Vicia faba. NCBI lineage: Eukaryota > Viridiplantae > Streptophyta > Magnoliopsida > Fabales > Fabaceae > Vicia > Vicia faba. Next base: position 1,524,504,134 of record OX451737.1, read on the forward strand.
TATGATCTTAAGGCTCTAGGGTTATTACTAAGACATCCTAACATTGCTTTGGTGATCGTACGTCCCTTACGAATTGACCCTTACAACTCCAACAGTAGTGCTACCTATTTCTCAATAGTAGGATAGCACTGTCTAAAGGAAACAAGAACAGAAATGATTCTTTTTTCGAATAGGTAGATGCTAATAGGTACTTGCTCAAAATCAAACTTTTCACACTTACACTTTTTTCAAACAAAGTTTTCAAAAACACTTCGTAACACTCTTGAGGACAAAAACAATGGTTAAAACGAAGTAAAACAAAACTTTTCAAAACAAACACACACAAGCAATTTTGAAAGATGAGCAAGTACCTAAGAGCCCATGGAAAACCATGGATAGAAAGGGTGCTAATACCTTCCCTTTCTATAATCTACCCCCCGTACTCAGAATATCTCGAAAAGGGACTTTTTTTGTGCTTTTTTCCTTTCCGGTTGGATAAAATAAAAGTCGATGGCGACTCTTGCTTACCGCGACATTTTACGAATAAAAAACACAAAACGCAAACCAACATTTTTTCAAAACAGTCGGTTCTGCCACCGTATCACACTAACATTCTTTAAACTCAGAATTTTTTTATCAAGAGACTTGTTTCAAAGATAGGTATAACTCAGACCAGAGGCACAATCATGAGTATATGTTTTATAGGCCACAAACACTTTATGTCATATCAGAAACCTTCTATCAAGTTTCTCAGTCTATTTTTCAAATTTTGTTTGTTTTATCCTATGGTCCAGTAACTCAAAGTTTTAGGCTTTTAGTGGGGTTATTGAATTCTGTAATACGGTGGGAGAACTGACTTGTTTTACGTTTTATCGCAAATGTTGCAGATAGAAAGAGTCGCTACCGACTTTTCTTATATCCAATAAGGAAAGGGTCAAAAAAAATAAGAAAGACCTTTAGATTTTTTAGTTCGGGGGGTAGGTTAAGAAAAGGGAAGGTGTTAGCACCCTTTTCATCCATAGTTATCTACGATATCTTAATCGCTAGCTCACTTTTGAAAATGCTTTGTGAATATGTGTTTGAAAATGCCAATAGTAAGGAAAGACTTTATAATGATTCTCGTTTCTGTTTTTGAGAATGCATACAAAGTGTTTGTTTGAAAATACTTTAGAAAAAAGTGTTTGTGAAAAGATGTTTTTGTTTTGAATTGTTTATGAGCAAGCGATTAAAAGTGTTATACCCTTACTCAAGGTCTTTATTATTCTTTTCCTTCTCCTTTAGATAGTGCTACCCCACCATTAGTTAGTAGGAAGCTCTATCGTTGGATGTGAAGGGACATGCGCGGGTCATCAGATAGTCATAGAAGGCAACTCGTAGGGACGCTTTAGCAGTTATCGTTAATGTACTAGATCGTTTACCGAAGGCAACATCAAAAAGGTCATCGAGGGACTACGATCTTTATTTTTGAGGGACAGTGCTAAAGCATCCCCATGTTCGAGGGACATGACTATGTTTTCGAGGCAACAAGGGAGGTCATCCTAGAGGTGCGCGTGTGCAGAGTGTGTTCAATTTAGTTTATTTATCTTGAATTAGGGTTTTGCTACCGTTTGCTTTTAATCTTGACATATAATCCTATTAGCTAACAGTAATGCATACAAATCATAAAATATAAGTGCGAAAAAGTAAAATTCTACGCTACTACAGGGCTTCGGGAATGGGGGGGTACAAGTAATAAAAATGCAGGGGGAAAGCCCTAATTATCTATTACAAATATAAACAACACGAAAAAAGTAAACTACACGAATTGTAAAATAAAGAAAAGAGAAAGGAAATTGTTTTGGTGACTTTCTTGATAAAAAGACTTGATGATTAACCTAATAATCTAATTAATTTTAATTAATTTAAAAATACTAAATTGGTTAATTAAGTTAAACAAACCCTAAATTGATTTTTAATTAAGAAAAAGGGTTTAGTAAAACCTAAAACTAAATTAATTGATTAAATAAAAAAAGCCTAAAAAATTAATTTGGGTTGATTAAATAAAAACCTAAAACTAATTAGGGTTTATAAAAAATTAATGGTTTTGAAAAAGGTTTTGTGAAAATAAAAGAAAATAAGAGAAAGAGTAAGAAGAAAAGAGAATTTAGGAAGAAAAAAACCCAAAATTGTAGGGGTGGGTGTTGAACCCACGCTTTCAGAATTTCCAGCCAACACATTCACCACTAGGCCAGGCGCGCCTTGGTGACAAAGAGAGGAAACTAGCGCACTTTATCATCTGCAAAACAAATAAATCATAAAAAACATCAAAATGCGAAAAGGCTAGGATCGAACCCACACCTTGGCATAATAAGATCTTTAACGCACGCGCTTCAATTGTTGTGGCCGCAATACATCCGTTAACTTATGTGAAATAATTAAAACAAATATTAAGACCAATGCATAGACCGGAGAGACGCTAGAGCCCTAGCTCCGGTCGTCTTCTTCGGTGAGAAGATTTATTTTCGCTGCAAAATAACACGCATTAGAAATCCAGGGGGACCTTACCCCCCTAAATCAGACCCTACGAATCCAATGGAATGGTTGTTTTGAACTGAAACGGTCTGGTTTGAGAGCTATGGTGAAAATAACACCGATCTGCATGAATATGGTGATTCACGATTTAGCCAGTATAGGACTCCCACGATGGTTCTATCCTACACTTTTGAACCTTAGAAACACATAAAAGACATTAGTAGATGTTAAAATGCAGTGAAAAACAATAATGTAAAATTCATGCAATAATGAAATCGTGATGCATGCTTGATAGTTTCTGGCCGTTTGGATCTTTGCAATCTGTCCAACCTTACCCTGTAGTGTTCTTGGAAGTGAATGGGACAACTAGTTTATAGTGAAAGGGACTATGAATAGGGTTTCAAGTTGGTTTAGGGTTCTTTGAAAATTTTGAGACTTTGGACAAAAAAATTAATGTAAGGGTTTGTCCCTTGCTTGTATGAAGAATGCAGAATATATAGCATGAATTAGGTCAACATAGCATGGGCCCGAAATTTGTGTAATAAGCCTTATTATTTTATCTCATTTATTTTTAAATTAATAATGAATAAATAAAAATTAATTAAAATAAAATAGATCAAGGGGTGTATGACCAAGCCTGAGGTGTGTAAGGAGTGTAATACATGTTTGGACTTTAAAACAATGGCCCAATAGCCCAAAATATCAAGTTTGCTCAATTTGAACTTCATGCATTTACTCAAAAAATTTCAAGTTTCACTGGTCATAACTCTCTCAATTTTCAACTTTTGAATGGGATATTAGACTTTTTGGAAAGCTTAATATGCCCTCTTCAATTCATATGTTGATCATTTTTGCATTTGAAGATTTTATGTTGATGCAAGTTGCCTTGACAAAAAGTGTCTTTTTGTTGACTTTTGAAATGACCTGTAATGTATTGGCTCATATATCTCAAATGAAGCATTTTATGGACTTGAGATTAGAGAGAAAATGTTGTAGAGAATTGAATTTTCTTCCACATGGGTTTTGGTTGGGGAAAAACTGATGAAGCATGTGAAAGTTATGCTTGGTCAAAGTTCATTTGACTTCTCCTAAGGGAAACCCTAACTTAGCAACTTTTGACTTTTAATGATTTGAGAGTTTTCCTTGATGAATCATGATCAACCCTTGATCAAATGATGAATATGACTTCACAATCTTGACGTTGACCAAAAATCTTGAAGTTTCACTTTATGTTGACCATAGTTGACTTTTTGTTCAATATAGTTGATTTTTAGTGATCTGAGCAATTGACTGAGCAAATTTGTGATGCAAGGCATGAAACTTGGTATGACCTTTATTATAGACCTATGAGAAACCATGGAACCCACTTGACGCCTTAGAAACTCAAACTTCCTTGAGAAAAATGAAACCCTAGTTGTAAGTCCATTGCTTAGGAGGAGAAGCTATTGTTCATCCAGTTTCGAGCACATGAACTTGATTAAAAGCTTTCTCTTCTAGTTTTGGGCACAAGAGCTTATTTAGGAGGGCTCTTTGGCAACTTCCTTTCTTACACACTTTGGTGTGTTTATTTTCTAAGCCATGCAGTATTCCCGGAGTGTTCTAGTCCTTATAACATTCATATTATCCACCCCACTAAGCCTTAATTCTAGTTCTTATTCCATACTTAAAACCAAACCAATTTCATCATAAAGGCTAACTACTTGACAGACTATTTGAGTCATGACATGACTTGTCTCTAACATAAGATTAATGCTAAAAATACTCCTCAAGTCCATGTTCCTTATATTGTTAAAGTCCCAATATAATTTTCTCTAAGTTTTACTTTAGATAGTTTGTCCTAAGGGGAATTTTACATGCCTTTCTTAGATGTCTTTATTGTTATGTTCTTTTAACAACACACTTAAAACAACTTAATCAAATTAAAATAAAAGGAATGAAAGTTCATTAATTTGAAACATACTGCAAGTAGCCAACAGTAGGAAAACAAAATAAATGATAACAAAAGGCTGAAAACAGCCATTGAAAAGCAACAAAACAAACATGAATATGATTGATAGTAAAACAGGAGAAGAGTCGAGTCTCGACTCATGCCACAACTCCCCTCAAACTTAAAGTAAGGAAGGTGTCCTCACTGGTCAGTTGAAGGGGTGGGGCGAGCCTTTATTCTCTAAGCTTACCAGCTAGGCACAAAGCTTGTTGCTCTTCCTTGAGGGCTTCTTGTGGGCATGATCTTATTTAGGTTTCTTCCTAGCCTTCTTCTAGGAAGGCTTAGGAAGATTGGGTTTCATAGTTGCAGTCTTGACTGAATATTTCTTTAGAGGTTATTTTGCTATTGCTAGAGTCATGGTTAAGGTTGGCTCTTTGGCATTTTTTCTGGTTGAACTTGAGGTGTTGGCCTTTTCAGGCCCCTTAACCTTCTTGGGGATGACTACATGAGTCACATCAACACACGACTCTTCGGGAGTCTCCTCTGATTATTCTAATTCTTTCGAAGTATCTGAGAGTTCTCCGTCTTCCTCCTCCTCCTCTACTTCTTCATCCTTATGTTTAAGACCTTCCTCTGCTTCTTCCTCAGCAACTTCAGTTTCATTTTCAATATGTTCTTCCTCCACATCTTTAGTAAAGTCTTCCTCAGTTACGACAAATGTGTCCTTTATTACAATATCTTCTTCCTTACTCTTATCTTCTTCCTTGTCATCTACCTTCTTCTCATCCTCCACTTTTTCTTTCACCACTTCTTCAATTGGCTCATCCTCTACCTCCTTAACAACCTCCTTAATACTTTTCTTTGCAGTCTTATTAGATTTTTCCTTTTCAGGCACTTATGCTCGAAACTCCTTCTTATCCTTGGCCGCTTGTTTGGTCATACTATTTACAGTCTCATCATCATCAGATTCAGATTCCTCCTCCACTACCTGCACTTCTTTCACAATATTTTTCTTTGATACCACCTTCTTGGCTGGTGCTTCTTTCCTAACTTTCTTCCTTTTCTTCTCAGGTGAGTCATCCATAGGCACACCTTGATTTGACATGCCATGATCTCTCACAATAACAGGCTTAGTGTTCATTACTTTCTTTCCTTTTCTCTTTATCTTTTCTTCCTCTTGTTTTTCCATATTGTCCTCTTCTTCTTCTTCCTCCATCCCCAAAATATGATCAGGGAATAGAGGGGAAGGTACATCATTATCCATTATTATATACACCTTAAACTCCTACTCATATCTTGCCTTCTGAACCCTATAATAGTCTCTTTGATCCTTCTGCATTTGTAGCAGCACTTCCCATGTTAAACTGTCAATTTCAAAACTGAAATCTCCTCCAGAAGACTTATGTCCCGCCTCTTCCCTCTTTCTGGCCTTCGGCTTCATCAACATCTATAGACTGTTTCTATCAAACCCCACCTTTAGGTTGCAAATTTAATCACTTTCTTTTCCTTTCACTCCTTGATTGGAACATAGAGTTATGATTATACATGGGACATACATCATCTCATCCTTCTTCTTGGCACACATTTGGATTTCTTGCACGACTATCCTTCTAACATTGACATAATTTCTAGAGGTGATACAATGGAGAAGATCCAACCTTTTCTTGTTGACCGTCTCATTATGAGTGGTAGACTTGATGGAGTGTTTGATAAACTAGTACCACGCCTTGGATTCTGGTTTAAAATCTATTCTCCTTACCAATTTCTCCCCTCCAGACTCTACCCATGTGGTATTTGGGTTGCACAACAACTGGATGTACACCTCATACTCCACCTCATCTGCTCTTGACAAAATATTCTGATATTTATCATCCACTTTCTTTAATCCACACATCGGGTTGATTGTTCCTTCTAAGTAAGAGACTTCAAATCCTTTCACTATGAGTATAAAATTCTTATTGGCATGCCTCGGATTGGAATAGAACCTTTTCACAATTTGAGTGTTGTAAGGCTCAGGGTGTTGGCATAACTTGCGCCACTTTTTGTTGTCAGTCAATGAACCAATGCTTGCAGGTAACCCTAGATTTGCATCTTTCAGGTCCAGAGCAAAAGCTCTTTCAGAGAATAGCCCTCGACTGGAAATCCAATTAATGAATCTTCTCCTTGCATCATTGTTGATGAAAATCTCAGTCACTTCTGTCGTCGGTGGAAATATCCATGGATGGAGTGGCATTTTCCTGGCACAAGTTTTGATTCTAAGCTGGAAGTAAGTGGGCTTCATTTTGTTGTTAGGGTTTGGAAAGATTTCAGTTTGTGAATGGGAATGAGAGAAATTTGATGTGAGATGAATGATCATGATGCTGGGAGTTTATAAAGAGTGGTTATGAAATGGTTTTAAAAAAGGATGAGGTAGTGGGAGGTTTTATTTGTGAATGGAAGTTGAGAAATAGAGAAGTTGAGATAGAAAAGGTAGGTAACATATGTTGAAAACACTTTACAGGGCAAGTATTTAAATTATCGTTTTCCATAGAGATTTGTGTGATATCACCGTCATTCTACAATTATAATTGTTTTAAGCTTAAGATTCATAAAAGGTTTTGGTTTTAGTTTTAGTAACTGAAAATTTCGATTTCATGCAAAGTATCAAGTATCAGTAAAAGAGAATTTTGGTTTTAAACGATTGGTAAAAAGGTGTCAAGATTAGGGCTCGATAATCATTTTCGTATGTATTTTCTTAATAAAGCATGTGAACTTGTTAACAATCAATTTAATCACATATCCTCTCAATAGGTTTCATCTCTAAAACAAATTGTGAGTTTTATCAAATTGATCCTTAGATGATCTCTCTATCTAACTATCAATTTGCTAACTTTAAAAGCTCAATATTAGTGAATATCAATGCACAAAACTATGTGTAGAAGCTATTAGCTGATAGATGAGAACATAGGTTAAGAGTTAAACATATTTCTCAATAATGATCAAATCATAAATATACTATAAAACAAGGGTTTTCACCATATATTTATCATCAACATGTTCACATACAAAATATCAAGCTAAATAGATACAAAAATGATGATATTTACCACTAACATTGACACAAAAGAGGGGTTTAGCTACCCAGTGTCATGGTAGCTTGATCAACAAGTAAACAACAAAGTTTTATGAACATCAAACTTGATATTTCAAAGATTTATGTTAGAAAGCTTTGATTTTGAGTAAAAATGGATTTTTTTTCTCCAAACAAGAGTTTTCTAGGTTACAAGTGAGTAGAAAATGTAAGAATGATATCAAAATATCTAAAAAGTGGCTTATAAACATGGCATGCCTGCCTTGCCTCGCTGGGCAGCACAATGCTTTGTCGGGAAATACCCACTTAACAAGCCCACGTGACAGTAACAGTGCACGCAAGTAGCAGAAAATATCTTACCTTGTCGGGCGAGACCTCTGCATCGTCGGGCGAGTCCTTCTCGCTTTCTCTTTGTCGGGCGCTCCAACTAGTGAGCCCATGACAATATCTACTGGATTTTACAATTTCTCTTGCCTCCTGCCTCGCCTCTCCTTCACCAGGCGAGGCTTCCTTCACTCACCGTGCGAGACTTCCAAAACCCTGACACTGAGCTTTCTTCATTTCTTCGACTCTGAGACCGCTTCAAGCTACAACTTCTGAACAAAAAATGCTGGAAAACTAACAAACACATTAAAACATTCAAAATAATTTACATTTAAGCAAAATGAATTAAAATAAGATATTATCATAATCAAAAGCATATAAAATAGCTTAAAAGTGTCAATATATTATATGGAAAATTACCAAAAGTTGACACTTAACAACTCTCCTCAACTTGCATCTTTGATTGTCCCAAATCAATTCAAAGACATCAAGAGAAAGCTCAAAAGCACAATCGATCGAAAGAAATTTGGATGGTTCAAACTTGACAATCGCATGCATAAGATAACTTAATCACTTTGCCAGAATCATAACATAACAATGAATTAAGCTCTAAACACAAACATCACATAATGCAAACTTTAGAAACGACTTGTTCAAGTATGAATCACCTAAATAACTCAACAAAACATGCATTATGAACAATATCTACAATGGACAAAACACTCTCACTAGTAATCATGGCACATCCAAAATAAATTATGCATTCATCTAAGCAAACTAAAAAAAATTATGAAAATAAAATCACTAAGGGCTTTTATGGCTGTAGCTTGGCTCAGGTTAAAAACAAAGAATAATATATACACAACCAATGAAACAAAATTTGTAAAATTATAAAGGGAATTTTATTTTTGTACAATCCCACATTATTTTCTATCATTCATTTCTTTTCTTACAACGCATCCTATCCTTTCTTTTTCAATATTGATTCTCTTTTCCTTCTTTTTTTTCTCTCTTTTTGTGTTCTTTTTCTTTTCTTTCTTTGTTTTATTTTTCAAAGGATGCATTGTACCACCAATTCTTTTTACTTTTCTTAAATAAACCCTCTCCCCAAATTTCAATATTTCTATCACATTAGACAAAAATTTCTCTTCATTCAAGGTTAAAGCATAATTAGGTTAAGTGTTTACAAACAAGAATTTTTTTAAATGAATCAATATCGAATTTCTTTATGCTTAACAACAAAGTTACTAAGTGGTATAATTAATAATTTGTTTGGATTTTTGTAAGGCTCAAAAGGGTTTCTAATGTACACTCACTCAAGATAAACTTGAAGCCTTTTAGAATGGTGGTTCTTCTCATAGTACACAAAAAAATGCCTTGATTACTTCTAAATTTCCATAATTTCAAAAAGTAATGCAAGATTAAACTTGAATTAAACGAGTTAACAATAATTACTAGAATTCTTCTACTTTTGATGAATAATGGAAAGCTACTCACATATGTTGTTTTGTACTAATGATTCACACATGAACACATATTTACAAAATAATGCATAACACGATTTTTGCATAAAGCGTTAATTTCATTATCGTGCTATAATTCTACAAAGCAATTAAAACAATACCTTCTTTGTGAAACATTAAGACTTTTATCTTCACCACCCAAATTCTGAGTTGACAAAGTCTCTTGTAAAGCTCAATGTTGCTCCTTGAGCACTTAAGTCCAAAACTTTTTACAAGGACAAACACAACAAAATCTCTTTGTACAAAAAACAATTAAATATTATACTACTACTTAAAAATTTAAAAACTTAATTAAAACTTAATTAAAACAGAAGGAGTCTTTGGTGTACAACACCAACAAAAAGTACCAACATAACATCCAAATACAACACTTCCAAAATATTATTGTTCAAACATAAACTTAAATAAAAAGCACTAAAATAACAAGATAAACCTGAAATAAATGACCAAAGCAAAAGCAAAAAAATTCTTCACTTTATAGCATGCATGCTTTTGGTCATCTACACCCTTTAGTCTCCCATTTCGTCATCACCATCACCAACTTGCCCACTTTCATCACCATCATGTGCTGCTTCCCCCTTCGAAAATAAAGGGCGCCCACCCACATGCCAATTGCAATAAGACACGTATTCCTCATGAGAAGGAAAAGAAGTGATTTCCTGAGGTGCAGACTGATGGAGGTATAATTTAGCCATAGAATCATGATTAGACTCGATATATCCCACGTGAAGTTGTGAGTCTCTCTCATCCTTGGATCCCAATTAGCATAATCAAGATCCTCATATGGCTCAGCTGCTTCTTGAGCACTTGACGATTCACCTCGACCACCCTTTTTTTCTTTAATGCCAACTTGCCCAAATAGTGCCTCCCAATATAATTGTAATCAATAACCCCCTCACTCTTTCATCACATTCGGCCGAAGCACCCACTTACTGTAACACAAAGTAGTAATTAAGCAAGGAAAGATTAAAAGGTTTTTAGAGTATACCCTTAGTCTTCTTGTGCTTTTAATGAAGGTCTTCATTTCCGCAACAATGACACAAACAACATCTACCTCTTTATCCTCAAGAATAAAATACACAAGTAAAGTAACCTCAATAGGAACCAACGATCAATGCATCCTTAGATTGATGTTGTGAAAAATTAAGCGAAGTATTGCTTGTGCTTCCGGAGTCATGTTATCCCTTTTATACCAGATTGGATCTCCCACATAATTCAGCTCCACACTTTCTCCTTCTCGCAGAATTGACTTTGCAATTTCATCATGATTTCTAACCAAGCCAAGAGCTTTTGTATATCCATCCATTTCCAGAATTCCCAAAGGACTTGGCTTTCCCAAAACGTTATTTATTTCCTCCCGATCAAACCGAATTTCTTTTCCCCGCACAAAAGTCTCAAACCGAAAAGTCTCCCCTTCGGGAACCAAAGCATTGGCATAGAATTCATTTACCAACTTGTAGCTTTTGCTACCAATGGGGTTGATTAGACTTCCCCACTTTTTGCTTTCAAAAATTCTTAATACACTCTCGTACGGGCCATTTTGGTCAATGATGAACTTCCTCTCTAATAGGACATGCCGATCTTCAAGCATCCTGCACCTATCCTCGTGCAAAGCACTTCTGAAATGTCACTCATCAAACTCCCAAGGTTGATTAGAACCACTTTCCATGGTTGTTTTTTGTTTCTTGCAACTGGCTGCACCTTTAGGAGGCATCCTCATCATAAAATAGACAAACACACAACAAGACAACATTCAACTTGTTAGAAAAAATCAAAACTGAAAAACGGAAACATGGCAGATTTTTGAACTACCGCCTCAACTTCGCTGGCCGAGAGTGAGGCCTCGTCTCTGCTTCTCCCGACAAGGCAACCGTGAGAGACCTAAATTGCAAAAAACTAGATACGCTTCCAGAATCCATTTTTTCATCATATAACATGTCCAAATATTAGTACCAAACTTGGTGATTTCAGTTTACACAATGGGGTTTTAAATTATTACCTAACCACACGCGTTCTAAGATATCTACTCTATAACACAACTTCAAAATGCTTGCAATGTCAAAGAAAATTAAAGAGCATCAATATTTACCTTGAAATCTGAATTAAGCAAATGAAAATTGCAAGGAATTTGAAGTTGAGAGAGCAAAAGTGTAAGAGTGTGCTAGGGTTTCTTTTGTGATGAAAGAGGAAAGAAAAGTGACAAAAAGGCGGACCACTTCACTTAAATAGAATGCCTCAACAGATTGGCCCAAGAAAAAATGAGTCGAATACTTACCCAGCCAACAAATTGCAACAAGACGACCCAGACCTGCACGTGAAGCCTCACCCGGTGAAGCAGACAGGGGGGTCGTGCGAAATTCCTTTTCCCCACGCTCGCTCGGTGAGCCACAGCAGAAACATAGTTTTTTTCTATTGTAGACTGCACTGCAGCAATTTTTGCCTGACTTTTTTCACACAATAATACTTCAATTCAACAAATAAAATGAAAGAAATACTTACAATATTGGGGTGCCTCCCAACAAGCGCTTTGTTTAACGTTTTTAGAGCTCGACGGTCTATGGTGATTTCATAAATCACCAAGAGGAATAACACTTGTTTCCCGATTCACTTCACCTCAAAGATAGATTTTCAATCGTTGGCCATTCATTGTCCATATTTATTTTGAGATTGGATCCTCCAACACAATTGCTCCATAGTCTTTCACATCCTTAATCAAGAAAGGACACCACCATTTGGACTTCAATTTTCCTAGAAAAAGTTTTAACTATGAATTGAAAAGAAGCACCATTTGGCCAACTTTGAAGTCCTTGTGTCGAATTTTCTTATCATGGTAAAATTTGACCTTCTCCTTATAAAGCTTGTTAGAATGGTAAGCATCATTGCACATTTCATCTAAACCCTACAATTGAATTAAATTTTCTCAGGCCAAGTTAGAATCAAAGTTTAAAATTTTTAAAGCCCATAGAGCCTTGTGCTTAATTTCAACCAGAAGGTGACATGTTTTGTCATACACCATTTGAAATAGTTTCAATTCAATCAGAGCTCAGCAAGCGGTGTGATACACCCACAAAGTTTCATTTAACTTAAGAGACCAATCCTTCAGTGAATTTGACACGGTCTTTTCAAAAATTCTTTTAACTTCCTTATTTGAAACTTTCGCTTGACTGTTATCTTGCAGATGATACGAAGTCGCCACTTTATGCTTTACACCATAGTTTTCTAAAAAAAATTCAAGAGGTGTATTGCAAAAGTGTGATCCACCATCACTAATTAATACGCAGTGTGCCAAAATGGGAAAAATGTTTTTCTTTAGAAATTTAATTACCATTTTGCCATCTTCTCTAGAGCAAGCTATCGCTTCCACCCATTTAGAAATGTAATCAACCACAACAAGAATAAATTCATTCAAAAAAGATGGGGGGAATGGTCCTACAAAATCTATGCCTCAACAATCAAAAACTTCTATTTCTATCATGCTACTCAAGGGCATATCATCCCTTTTTCCGATTCCTCCACTCCTTTGGCATTTATCATAATTCTTAGCATGCAAGAATGCATCTTTGAACAAAGACGACCAATAAAAGCCCGATTGAAGGACTTTTGTTGCTGTATGCAAACCGTTAAAATGATCTCCATACAGAGAATTGTGATAATGTCAAAGTATACTGTTAGACTCCTCCAATGACACACATCTTCTTAACAAATTATCACTTCCAAGCCTAAAAAGATAAGGCTCATCCTAAACATAAAATTTCGCATCCGCCAAGAATTTCCTTTTTTGGTTCCAAGTTAGATCCTCCGATATCAATCCAGATGCCTTGTGATTCACAAAATCGGAAAAACACAATCTAACTTGTACCATAAAAAAATTTCATCAGGAAATTCCTCTCTAACCTCACTTTCTTGGTTTGCAACGTCTACATTGACCAAGCGGGATAAGTGATCCGCTACCAAATTCTCGGAAGCTTTCTTGTCTCAAATTTCTAGATTAAATTCTCGCAACATAAGGATCCAACGAATAAGTCTTTGCTTAGAATCTGGTTTACTAAGAAAATACCTTATCGCAACATGGTCAGTGTAGACTACAACCTTTGACCCAATGAGGTATGTCCTAAATTTTTCTAATGCATACACTATATGTAACAATTATTTTTCAGTTGTGGCATAGTTAATTTGTGCTTCATTAAGAACCTTTCTAGCATAATGTATGGCATGCATTTTTTTTCCTTTTCTTTGACAAAGAACCGCACCAACAACATAATCGCTAGCATCACACATTAGTTCAAAGTCCATTTTCCAATTTGGTACTACAATTATGGTGCGGTTGTCAAACTTTGTTTCAAATTATTAAATTCTATCAAACAAGCATCATCAAAAATAAAAAATTATCTTTGTTGAGAAAGTTGCTCAAAGGCCTTGAAATTTTGGAAAAGTCTTTGACAAATCTTCAGTAGAAGCCCGCATGACCTAGAAAACTTCGGATCCCCTTCACGTTCAATGGTTGTGGCAAATTCTCAATAACCTCCTATTGTACCCCAAAATTTGCCCTCTTATTTATCAAGAATTTTCTCACAAGATCTTCCATGACTCAAGTTTGCAGCACTAATACATCAATTTAGGTTTGGAATTGGCACAAGGGTAAAATGGTCAAAATGCACATTGAAAAGTCAAACTTTGACTTTTTGATCAAAATCAAGTTTCAAGAATCACATTTCATCAAGACTTGTTAGAATATGAATTTGGTGCATCAATAAAATCAAAAGTCAAAATTACTTTGGAAAAGTCAAAGTTCTAAACACTTAGAAATTTTTCTAAGTGTTAGGAAAATATGGTAACTTAAGAACTTTTGGCCAGATTTTCATCATGATGCAAGATGATTCAGGAAGAACTTATGACACAAGAGTTGTAGATTTCAATAAGATCTAAAATATTGCAGAACAGAACTCCTCCTAGAAATGCTAGGATTTCAAGTTATAAATCCTTGAAGACACGTCCATGAAACTAAAACACTTAGTAAATTCTGAGCATTTCCAAGTCAGAATTTGATTAGAACTTTTGAGCCAGTTTTCACGTAGGTAAAATCAGAGTTTGCAAAAATAATTCAAAGAGGGGTTATAAAGCATGTTACAAGCTTTCTGAAAAGTCTGAGAACTCCTTCAGATCATGCTGGAGCAGGGAGAATCAAAGATCAAAAGTTGTACATTTTGTTAATATAAGTTACGTTTATGCTGAACTTCTGATCCAGTTTCAAGCTATGTTGCATAATATCATGTTACATGCTGTGATACGGTGGGAGAACTGACTTGAGGTTTGCGTTTGTATTCGCAAATGTTGCGGTTAGCAAGAGTCGCCACCGACTTTTTATTTTATCCTAAGGAAAGGTTAAAAAGCACAGCAAAAACCTTTTGAGATGTTTTCTTGGGTTCGGGGAGTAGATTATAGAAAGGGAAGGTATTAGCACCCTTTCTATCCATGGTTATCCATGGGCTCTTAGTTACTTGCTTAGATCACTTGCCTTTTGTTTTCAATTGTTTTAAATGGTGCTTGAGTGTGTGGGTTTTGAAAATGTTTTGAAAAGAGGCCAATGTGGTGGCAACCTTTGCAATGATCCATGTGGGGATGTATACAAAGATGTATGTCTTTTGAAAAGGTTTTCATTTGTTTTTGAAAGGTGTTTTGAAAGTGATGTGAGGTGTGGTTTTAGGAAATAGGCAAGTGTTTTGTTTTGCAAGTTTGATTCAAGTAACTAAGAGGTTATCTACTCCTAAATTTCTCAAAAGATTATTGCTATACTTTAACCCTTTTAACAAGTTTGCACCACCATTGTATTTGGTGGGCAACCTTGTGTTAGGATGTGAAAGGGACAGGCGCGGGTCATCGTTTAGACCATAATTGTAACGACGCTAAATGTCTTTGGGCAATTTCTCTAAGGGACTTGATCATTTGTTTTGTTTGTTTTGAAAAGTTTTATCGAAGGACTATGATCATTCAAACTGTTTGCTTTGCCCAAAGATGTTCAACATACAATATGGCCCATTTATTTGAAGGCAACAAGTGGAATACCCTAGGGGGTGCAAGTGTGATTTGTGTATCCATTTTCATGCTTGTTTATCTTGTATTAGGTCAAACTATTTTTTATCGTTTTTTCGCATTCAAACCCTAATTCTAGCATGTCATTATTTAGAAAGCAATAAAGTGCGAAATTTAAAATTACTAAACTATTACACAACCAAATATGGGAAGGGGGGTACAAATGTTCAAATGGGGATATTGACAAGAATTTAAATCTAACTTATTACAACAATTGGATATTTGCATGGTAAATAAATTGCATAATTTAAATGTAAATAAAATAAATATGTGAAATGTAAAAAAGAAAGTTTTTTTTTTTTTATGTGTATGAGAAAATATTTATGTAAAAGGAAAAAGAAATAAAATGTATTTATTTTTAGTATTTTGAAACTTAGGGTAAGAAACCCTAATTTTTATATAAAAAGTATTATTATCTAATTTAATTCTACTATTTATTTATTATGTACAAAAAATAAAATAAAATGAAGTATTTTATGAAAAAAGGTATTCTTGTATCAAATATTAATAAAATGAAGAAAATCAAGTATTTTATATTTTTATCTTAAATATATTAATAAACATGTATATATATATATATTAAACCCTAAATGAGTATTATACAAAATAAATATTTATTTAATATTTTAATAAAATAAATAAAAGTATTTTTTGTGTGAAATATTTTCAGAGAGTAAAAATAAAAATAAAAATGTATCTACATTACTTTTTATTTATTTTAGTAATAGTATATATATATATATTTGTATATAAATAAAAGAAATAAACAAACAAATATGCCATAAATGCAAAAATGATGGAAAAAATATTTTAAAAAATTTTAATGGCATGAGAAAAAATAAACAAAGTCAACCCAAAAAGAAAAAGTCAAAAATGTTGAAAAATAAACAAATGGGCTCAGGGGGGTGTAAACCAAAAAATGGGGTGTGAAAAGCAACACAAATCCAAGCCCAGCCCACTTCGCTCCTTCTTCAACCTCCAGCACAGGTTATTTGAAAAACGCGCGCCAATGTTCAGTCCCTTCTAACTCTTGATTCCTGGCTTTTTAGCAAAAACTCATAACACAAGAAATGTTCAGCATGAAGAGACGGTTCTAACCATATAAAGAACATGACCTATCTCTCCAAGATGAGGGAGAATTTCTCTCCCCCTCTTTTCTGACCTAATTTTTCTACCATTTTCAGAGCTCAAATTCTCTCTACTCAGGCAAAAGAAATGAGAAGTAAAGCTATGTACATGTTCAGGGCTATGAGTAGGACCTTGCTTCTTCACAAACTTAAGACTAAATATGCCTAATAAGAGAGATACGAATTCAAACTTTTACCTGTGCAGTTGAACTTCTATGTGGAGAATGAGAGACTTTCAGTGCAATGTAATGATTGGAAAAGCTTCCTTGAGGTCCAGGGATGCTTTTTCAATGCTCACTTTGTCTTGAACCTTCTTGTATCAAGCTATAGAACTTCACCTGCAAGTTAAAGATGTGAAAATGGTGGAAGTGGTTAGAGCAACTACAGATCGTGCCTTAGCTTATGGATAGCTTGCATATGTTGTAAGGAAGGTAGAGGAACAGGTTTGGACAGAAATGTTTGAAGGAAATGAGAGATTGCACTCAAACTGCAGGGGCACCCCTGTTTGTGCAGTTTGAGGATGATTCTGAGATGGAGAGGGTTTGAAAGGCAAATGGCTCGAGCAAAAGCTTCAATGTGGTCTATGGAATGTGTTTGATATCTTTTGTGCTGTGTTTCTTGACTGATATGAGAGATAGCATAAGTTATGGATGTTACTTCTATGTGAAGCAAGCAAATGTCAACTTGGTTTCTAGGCCAGTACAATGCCTCAATCTATGCTGCACCTTTGAGTCTTGATCAGTGGGATATGCCTATGCTTTTTTGCTTCAAAGATTTGCATTGTACTTCATAGATTTGCAAAGTTGCCATAAAGTATCACTTTACAAGAATGGATAACATGCTTTTTCTAGTTTAGGCTTGATTTTGTGTGTATTATCCAAATGAGCAAAATAATGTTAGAACACAAAGGATATGCATTGAATTATTGAGTGAGAATGGGATTAGAGGCCTGCAATGTAGCTTAAGCATGCTGAATTCAAATTTGCCAAGTTTATGAACATGCTTTGATGAAGAACAAAAGTGAATTTTTGCCAACTTGTGAAATTCGAATCTCTCAAGTTATGAGGTTGTTTGATGAGTTCTTGGACATTTTGGAAAGCTTGTAATGTGTACTACAATCCATCTTTGAAATGCAATTTGAAATTCCAAGTGGAAGGGTATGAAAAGTGGCCTTGAAGTTGGGTAGAAAACCTTGTCAAAATAGGTCAAACTTCACTAAGTTAAAAGATGGTTTAGTGCCCTTATTCAAAAAATCATAACTTGAGATACAAGCTTCAAATGAGAAAACTTTGTGAATCAAAGTTGTAGATTATGCAACAAGCTACAACTTTCATGTTTTGACTTTTGTTTGAATCCAAATGGATCATGGTGAAAAGATGGGGCAAAGTTGGGAAAAAATTAGGGTTTTCCATAACTTAGAAAAATTCTAAGTTATGAAAAATTCCATTTTCAAACCCTAATTTGCATTTTGTGATTTCTTGGTGAACAAGTTTCATGATTTGTAATGTTTTGATGAAAAATGAATCTTGACTCTTGATTTTGACCAAAAAGTCAAAGTTTGACTTTTCAGTATACAGTCAAAATTGATCAATTGACTGGGAAATTCAACTGTCAATCTTGTGTACTTGGGATCTTTTGAGCTTGATGAACATGTCAAGATGATTCCATGGGGTCCTTGAGTCCATATGTGAGCTTGGTTTGCCATTGGCTAGGTCAAACAGTCAAAAATTGCCTTTGTGCAGTCAAAATCCTAAAAATGACCATTTTACCCTTTTGATGATCTGACCAAATTTCTTGTGGAATTGTGACCCAAACTTGATCAAATGGTCCATGTGAGTTCATAATGTTGATGTGGACCAAATTTCATGAGGTTTGACTGTCAATTGGCCACAGTTGACTTTTTCCCCAATACAACTGATTTCTAGGTCAACTGTCCAATTGACTGGGAAAAACTTGGAATCAAGACTTGAAACTTGGTATGGGTAAACTTGGGAGTCCAATATGAAGCATGAAAGTCATCTTAGGCATTTTAGGTCAAAACATCTTTAGGCAAACACAAACCCTAATTTGAGTCCACAGTGCAAGGAGAAGTCTTGAGCAGAGGAAACCCTAATTGGATCTTGATCTTCAAAGGTCTTGTGATGAGAAAATGTTGAGGAAATGGGAGGGCAAATTTTGGGGTACAACAGTTGCCCCTGTTCAATCTTCTTGGACCTGAAGAGTTAGATTGGCAAGTTGCCTTTCGCGACTCGAGGGTAAAAGGAGATTGGACACTAGAGTGCCCGGAAATTTGCACTCGCATGCTGGAGTCTCAACAATGTGGTGTCGGGAATGGGCTTATAGATGCCATTTGGAGAGATGGTGGATAGGGAGATGGGCTTTGTAGATGCCATCTGGAAAAGTGACAGAACTCTGTCGGGAATGGGCTTATAGATGCCATTCGGAAGTGTTGATCGCATAAGAGGTTCCTTAGCGAGAACTTGTGTTTAAGAAAGACAGATGTTTTCCTGGCTTGTTACAGGTGTTTGATCTTCAGTCTCCTTATGCAGATATGCCCTGGCTGGATACAGGTATCGAATCTACAATCGGTTGCTCACAGATGTGCCCTGGCTGGATACAGGAGTCGAATCTGGAAATAGTCGTCAATAGATATGCCCTGGCTGGATACAGGAGTCGAATCTTTGAACTCTGCAGACGTGCCCTGGCTAGATACAGGAATCGAATCTGGAAATGTTGTAGTTGATAGATGTGCCCTGGCTGGATACAGGAGTCGAATCTTTGAACTCTTCAGACGTGCCCTGGCTAGATACAGGAATCGAGTCTGGAAACTGATCACTCTCAGATGTGCCCTGGCTAGATACAGGTATCGAATCTGGAATTGTGACAGTTGAAAGTAGTCGTTTTTGAGATTGTCTTTTTCCTGAAAAGGCAAAGACGTAAGCTGTATGCAATGTCATGATGTATGATATGCATGATGTCATGATGTTCAACATTTGATGTTGTATGTGTCTCATCATGTATGTAAGCAAGATGTATGAAAACGTGAAATGTTTATGAGTGTAATTTCATCTTAGGAAAATAAATCCTTGATGAATGGCCGGGAAGCTGCTTTGCGGAAGAGATACTTGGCCGAAGCTCTGATGAGTGGCCTGCTGAGGACTTTAACGATGGATTCCGCTAAGGATAGTGATGATAAACTCCGCTGGGGAAACTCCAAAGATAAACTCTGCCTGGGAATACCAAAGGTAGACTTCGCTGGGGATTGTAGGAACTTTTGCCGAGAACGGTCTTCCGTGGCTTTTAGCTGAGGATAACCCAGTTATAAGTCCTTGTGAGGAAATAACTCTAAATAAAAACTTGGGCGAGACGTTCGTACTTCGCCGGGGATAAACTCGCAGAATCTACTGGGGATGAGCTTTTAAGACCTGCCGGGGGATGTTGTGCCTTTTTCAGGATCGACAGGGAATCGACTCTTGCTTGGGGAAAGTGCTGCTGAATTTTGCTTTACTCTGCGGGGAGTTGAGATGATTTGGTCACATTTTCAGTTGAACCTGCCTTGGTGCTTTAGCGGACAAAACAACTAGACCGCATTAAACAACTCCACATTGCCCCTGTCTTTGATGTCACTTGTAATTAATCTCTTTTCATATGCAAACATTCATGAATCAGCAATTTAATGTCAAATGCATATATCAAAAATGAACATTGGACGTTCTTCGCAAGACAAAACAACAAAAGAAAAACAATGGCAATTTGTATGGACAAGTGAATTTTCATTGATTTAAACTTTGCCTGTGAATAGGCGTTTTTTGTACAAGAGACTGACATCCTAGTAAGAGGACATCGCCAAATAGTATAGAGTTTACATTTTGAAAAAGAAAACAAAACAGCTACGTGAACAATCCCACTGGGTTCCAACTCTGCTATCGCCTTTATGTTTTCGAACGTCTCATCGCCTTACTGCCTAATCTGAAGATGAAGCTGATTGGTCAATGCCGAAATTTGGGCCAGATAGTTGATGCCGAATTCCGGATGCGAAGTGATCCAATGAGACATAGTGTTACGCTTTTATCCCTAACTTTTGCCTGGACCGCCCTTTCGGGTTTTCAGTCCACCGGGATACCCATTTTTGCCCAAGCCGCCCTTTCAGGTTTTCGACTCGCCGGGTGTACAGATTTTTTTCATTTCATCCCTTATTTTTGCCCGAACCCTTTTGGTTCGCCGGGAAGCCCTTATTTTTGCCTAGGCATGTCAACCTAGCGGGTCTTTTATTTATGCGTAGTATTTTTTCACTATGTCTGCATTGGCGGGGTGAGGAAGGTCGTCACCGTCCATGGTGGTTAGGATCATGGCTCCTCCAGAGAACACACGCTTAACCACAAATGGCCCTTCGTACGTAGGGGTCCATTTGCCCCGGGGATCACTTTGAGGAAGGATGATGCGTTTGATTACCAGGTCCCCAACTTGATACTCTTGCGGTCTGACTTTCTTGTTAAATGCCCTGATCATCCGTTTTTGATACGTTTGACCATGACAGATAGCAGTGAGCCTTTTTTCGTCAATTAGATTTAGTTGATCAAGTCGAGTTTGGATCCAATCATCTTCATTCAAGTCTGCATCCTTCATTATCCGAAGAGAGGGTATCTGGATTTCAATTGGCAAGACTGCCTCCATGCCGTAGACCAAGGAGAAAGGAGTTGCCCCGGTTGACGTCCTTGCTGAGGTGCGGTACCCATGAAGAGCGAACGGTAACATCTCGTGCCAATCTTTATAGGTCACTGTCATCTTCTGCACAATTTTCTTGATATTTTTATTGGCTGCCTCTACAGCCCCATTCATCTTCGGCCGATAGGGGGAAGAATTGTGGTGCTGTATCTTGAATTGTTCACAGAGTTCAGTGATCATTTTGTTATTGAGATTGGTACCATTGTCCGTAATGATTCTTTCCGGGACACCGTACCGACAAATCAGATTATGCCGGATGAATCGTGCCACGACGCTCTTGGTTACTGTGGCATAGGAAGCTGCCTCGACCCATTTCGTGAAGTAATCGATTGCCACCAAGATGAAACGGTGTCCATTGGATGCTGTCGGTCGGATCTCACCGATCATATCGATGCCCCACATTGCGAAAGGCCAAGGTGCCGTTAGGACATTCAAAGGAACCGGAGGGATATGCACCTTGTCAGCATAGATCTGGCATTTATGACAAGTTCGGGAGTGTTGGTAACAATCGGCTTCCATTGTGGACCAGAAATATCCTGCCCGAAGGATTTTCTTAGCCATGGTGTGTCCACTGGAATGGGTTCCAAATGTTCCTTCATGCAGTTCCATCATAATTTTCTCTGCTTCAACCTTATCCACACAACGTAACAGAGTTGAATCATGATTCCGTTTGTAGAGAATGCCGTTGCTGAGGAAGAATTTTGCAGCAAACCTCCTCATGAACTTCTTATCATTGACAGATGCGCCTTCAGGGTATTCCTGAGCTTCCAAGTACCTCTTCACCTCGTGATACCAGGGTTTTTCAGTTACCTTCTCAGCCTCGAGCTCGCAGCAGTATGCCGGTTCATCCAACTTCCAGATTGTGATTTGGGGAGCCTCATTGTCCCATTTAACTTTGAACATCGAAGACATCGTGGCTAGTGCGTCTGCTAGCTGATTCTCCTCTCTAGGGAAGTGCTCAAAAGTTATCTCTTCAAAGTGGGGGAGCAGGGTCGATACATACTCCTTGTAAGGAATGAGATTCGGGTGTTTCGTATCCCACTCGCCTTTGATCTGATTGATCACGAGAGCGGAATCTCCGAAGACACTTAGAAACTTGATCCTCAGGTCGATTGCAGCTTGTAAACCCATGATACATGCCTCATATTCTGCCATGTTGTTGGTGCAGCTGAAACATAATCGGGCGGTGAGTGGAGTATGGGTCCCCTTGGGAGATATGATTACAGCGCCGACGCCGTTACCCAAAGCATTGGAGGCTCCATCAAAATGCATAGACCATCGGGATCCTTCCTCAGGTCCTTCATCCGGTCCAGGTACTTCACAGTCAGTTACCACCATGATGTCTTCGTCCGGAAAATCAAAGTTCAATGATTGATAATCGTCCACAGGTTGGTGTGCCAAATGATCAGCCAGTACACTTCCCTTAATTGCTTTCTGAGTTGTATACTGGATATCATATTCTGTTAAGATCATTTGCCATCTCGCTATCCTCCCAGACAGAGCGGGCTTTTCAAATATGTACTTGATGGGATCCATCTTTGAAATCAATAAAGTAGTGTGAGTCAGCATATACTGTCTCAGCCGGCGAGCAGCCCATACAAGAGCGCAGCAAGTTTTCTCAAGCAGTGAGTAACGAGACTCACAGTCGGTAAACTTTTTGCTCAAGTAATAAATAGCGTGCTCTTTTCGGCCAGACTCGTCATGCTGCCCCAGCACACACCCCATTGAATTATCAAGCACTGTCAAGTATAGTATCAGAGGTCTTCCTTCCACTGGTGGCATAAGAATGGGTGGCTCTTGGAGGTATTCCTTTATTCTTTCAAAGGCGGCCTGACATTCATCATTCCAGCGTACCACTTGATCTTTCTTCAGTAATTTGAAGATTGGCTCACAAGTAGCAGTCAGATGTGATATGAATCGGGCAATGTAATTCAGTCGTCCTAGGAAACCTCTGACTTCTTTCTCTGTTTTTGGGGTCGGCATCTCTTGAATAGCTTTAACCTTGGCAGGGTCCACCTGGATACCTTTATCACTTACAATGAAACCTAGCAATTTTCCGGACCTCACCCCGAAGGTGCATTTGTTGGGATTCAATCTCAGCTTGTACAACTTGAGTCGGTCAAACAACTTCCTCAGATGATCAAGGTGTTCCTCCTCAGTTTGAGACCTTGCAATCATGTCATCAACGTATACCTCAATCTCATGATGGATCATATCATGAAATAAAGCAACCATGGCACGCTGATAGGTTGCCCCAGCATTTTTCAATCCGAATGGCATGACCTTATAACAGAAGGTGCCCCACTGGGTCACAAAGGTAGTCTTCTCCATATCTTCTGGAGCCATCTTGATCTGATTATACCCTGAAAAACCATCCATGAAGGAGAACACCTTGTGTTGAGCTGTATTGTCAACAAGGACATCAATGTGAGGTAGGGGGAAGTCATCCTTGGGGCTGGCCCTGTTCAGATCCCTGTAGTCAACACACATTCTGACCTTACCGTCCTTCTTCGGCACTGGCACAACATTGGCAACCCACTGAGGGTAAGAAGTTACTGCAAGGAAACCCGCATCAAACTGTTTCATCACCTCAGCTTTAATCTTCTCAGACTTCTCTGGACGCATTCGTCGAACTTTTTGCTTTACTGGAGGGCAATCTTCCTTGGTTGGCAAATGGTGAACTACAATATCGGCATCCAAACCAGGCATATCTTCATAGGACCAGGCAAAGATCTCCATGTAGTCTTGTAGCATCTGGATCAATCGTTGCTTCACGCTGAGCTCTAGATTGGCACCAATTTTGACCTCTTTCCTATCTGTCTCAGTTCCCAGGTTAATTGTCTCCACAGGCTCTTCATGTGGTTGAATAGCCCTCTCTTCCTGTAGTAGCAGTCTTGCGAGTTCACCAGGCACTTCGCAATCATCTTCACCTTCGTCTTCGGCCAAGTTGATTGGATTTTCGAAGTCATAACTGGCGGTAGCAGAGCTGTTGCCAGTGAGATCCAGGGTGGATTGAAACCTGTATAAGTGAGTGTGTGTAAATATAGCTGTTTTGCAATATATATAACACAGAAAGAAAAGGAGCACAAGATTTGAAATGCAACAAACGTCCAATGTTTTGATTGATGATATATGAAAATGTCATACAAAAAAGCCCTCACAAATGGAGCTACGATGCCCCGGGCAGGACACCGAGCCAACAGAGTTTTAACGTATTGTTTGTTACAAATTTGGAAATCAAAAGAAATCAATTACTGCGTGACAAATGTGATGGGGGTAAAATCCTTTGCTGTCCAGTTGCTTGGTCCGTCGCTAGCAGTCGGGTAGATCCAATTATCAAACTCAGCTTCCTCCACATCCTCCTCGATAGCATTCACCCTGGAGCTGGAAATAAACACCGGAGCCTTTCCAATCTTCTCTTTGCGCACCACCTTCTGAGCCTCTGCAGTAAAGCCTAGCCCAAACTTGTCGTTCTTCTGAGTGAAGTCAGGAAGCTGACCCCAGTGTGCACCATCGCCTTTCTGAACCACAGCCCGGGCATCCCTTAGGGAAACCATCTTCAAGGAATCATTCTCTTCGGCCATTGTCTCTGCAGCTGCTGAAATTGGATGTACCTCCTCGAAATGTTGGAAGGGAGTTTCAATAAATTCTCCGTCCATCTCGATGTATCTGAAGGAATTCAAATGGCTCACCATATACTCCTCTTCTCCTTGCACAGTGACAATTTTCCCCCTGACGGGATACTTCAGCTTTTGGTGTAAGGTGGAGGTCACTGCCCCAGCTTTGTGGATCCAAGGTCTACCCAACAGACAGGAGTACGATGGACGTATATCCATCACGTAAAAGGTAGAGTCAAACACTTGAGAGCCCACACGAATGGGGATGTTAACCTCTCCATGAACCATCCTCTTGGAACCGTCAAAAGCTCTGACGATGATATTGCTGGGTTTCAACTCCAGGCCCTCATAATCCAGACGATCCAAAGCCTTTTTCGGAAGAACATTCAAGGAAGAACCAGTGTCCACCAATACATGTGCCAGAGTAGTGCCCCTGCATTCAATAGAGACATGCAGGGCATCATTATGGTTTCTCCCTTTTTCGGTCAGGTCGGCATCTGAAAAGCCCAAGCCGTTGTCCGCTGTCAGATTTGCTATGCAGTCAGTGAACTGAACTGCAGACGTCTCCTGCGGCACATGGGCCGTCTTGAGAAATGAGATTAATGCCTTAGCGTGAGCCTCGGAACATAGCAATAGGGAGAGCAGGGAGATCTTGGAGGGTGTATGCCCTAACTGTTCGACAACATTAAAATCACTTTTCTTTATTATCTTTAGAATCTCCTCCATTTCTTGTCGGGAGGCCTCAGCATTCACGGGTGTTGGTGCCTCCATCCGGGCAGGCTCTTCTTCAATCCCTTTGCCCCGAGCATTTGATGACTCGGCAGCAGGGGACACAATTTGATCAGCAACAGGACTTGGTAAACTTGCAGGTTTTACGAGGAGGGGTCTTCGAATAGCGGGAGGCGCAATGTCAGGCGAGAAGAGCCTGCCACTGCGGGTGACTTTAGCTGGACCGGTGATATCGCAGATACTGGCACTAGCATCAAATTCTTGCTTGATTCCATTTACATATACGTCTGCCCCATAATGCCAGGGGACAGCCTTATCAGACACGTAGGAGAGGGGTCCTGGAACAGTAATGATCACAGGCGCAACTGTCAAGATTTGAATAGGCTTCCTTGGGGGAGCCTTGGTTGGATTTTTGAAGATGGTAATCACGGAAACTTCTTTCATGGGAACCAAATGAACAGCAGTCTTTTTGAATAAAATCTCCTTGCTATCCATTAGGCCTTGGATGCCTAACCTTAGCAAGGGACAATCGGATAGGGAAATAGCACAGAATGGGCAACCTTCGCCGCAACCCGGAAATAAACCGGCCCGCAGTAGGTTCTTCTTAACAGTCTTCAAAGGGGTAACAACTTCATCTATCGAAACAGCATACACTTCTTCCTCAATGGCACTTACCCTATGCTGGGGCATAGGAGCCGTTACAACATTCGGTCTTTCCGGCGCTTCAAACTGAATTTCTTTTGCGTCAATCAGATCTTGCACTTTGTTTCTCAAGGCCCAACAATCATCAGTAGTGTGCCCGGGACTATCAGAATGATAAGCACACCGGGCATTCGGGTTGTATTTAGGGGACGCAGTGTTGACGACCTTAGGAGCTTCTTTGAGGGTCACCAGGTTGGTGGATAATAGTTGGGGTAAAATTTGAGATAATGTCATGCTCAATCGGGTATACTGCCTCTTGGGCCTTTCACTTCTTTGCTGATTGTACTGCTGAGGAGCAGCAACAGGTTTAGAGATGACCAAAGCATTAACGGCTTGGCGACTCTCGGGCTTGACTTGTCTTCTAGGGCCATAGACGGCGCTTGCTTCTTTCTTAAATGGCCTCTTCTCAGCACTTGTAGAGGCAGCCTTCTGTATCTTGCCTGACCTGATGCCAGCTTCAATTCTCTCTCCCGTTAATATCAAATCTGTGAACCCAGCGGAGGAGTTACCAACCAAATGATTAAAAAACGGACCAGACAACGTTCCCAGAAACATATCAACTAGCTCTCGATCAGTTAATGGAGGCTGCACCCTGCCAGCCAAATCTCTCCATTTTTGAGCGTACTCTTTGAATCCTTCACCCGTCCCTAGAGACATACCCTGAAGTTGGGTACGCGTAGGAGCGAGATCAGAATTATATTGGTATTGTCTGTAGAAAGCAGTCGCCAAATCCTCCCAGTGCCGGATGCTAGCTCCGTCTAATTGGTAGAACCATTCAAGTTGTGACCCCGAGAGGCTGTCTTGGAAGAAGTGAATCCAGAGGTTCTTATCCGCCGTGTAAGGTTGGATTTTCCTTACATACGACCTCAGATGCAGCTTTGGGCAGGAGACCCCATCATACTTGGCGAAGGCAGGCGCCTCAAACTTGTGTGGAATTACTACTCCGGAAGATAATCCCAAATCCCCGAAATCCAGTCCCGGCACGTTCTGAATTTCCATAGCGCTCAAGCGGTCCTCCAATTGTTTATATCTGTCAGCAGCAGGTGGGTATTGTTCCTCGTTATAGTCCGTCTCGTTGTCGGAGACTGCGGGACTAGGAGCTTCTCCCCCTTGGGGACTGTCTTTCTCAGCAGAAGAAGCGGTTGGATCAGCTTCATTGTGGAGTGTGTTCCCAAATCTGCGTCCGGTGTTGAACATTGCCGTCCTCTTTTTCTTCTTCTTCTTCAGGAGTAGAGTCTTCAACTCTTGCTGACCCTGGGCTAGGCTTAGGACCATCTCTTGAAACTGTGCACTTTGGGCCTGAAGGGCCTTGATTGCTTGCTCACTGGATGACTCCGAATTCATGATGACTGTGCACATAAACAGCGAAGAAAATTAAGCAACCTGTGAAATAGGGTACCTGCTATGCATATGGTGTAATGGAATGCGTATGTTTTATGTTTTCAAAGACAAATAAGATTCAACTTTGTAGACAAAAAGGGAAACACACTTCATTAGATTAAAATTTTTCAATTGTTCAACAAATTGCCCTTAGGCATTACAGGAATGAAAAATACGGAAAAGGAAATAAAACTACAAAAGGGAATAATCAAAGCTCATCAATGCTCCCATGGCCTCCTCCTCTCAGTGCTGATGTAGTTGTTCAGGACACGTTCTTCCTCCAATTGCTTAGTCAGCCTTTGAACCTTCCTTTCCTGCTCGTTGAACTTCTCCCGATAGAAATCCCGTTCTTCCTTTAGCTGTGCCCAAGATCTCTTCATGGTGTCAAAATCAGTAGGTATCTGAGGAGGGAGGACAGTTGGAGGAACCCCATCTTCATCGGGAGATTCAAGGATGATTGGTCTGACAGCTTCGTACGGCATACCTAACTTCTGAGCACGGATGCGGACCCATTTGCAATAGGGCTCCAATGGTAAAGAAGTCTTTGGTCCTAACTCATGTGGGTCAGCTTTGTGGATTCTGTCCCAAGCTCTAATGAATCCCTGGCGTAGTTTGTCACTGCCTGCCTGAAACTCAAAATGGAAGTGAGGAACCAGCATTTCATGGGGCCCAGCTCCTCTGGCTCTTCCAAACTGACGGAGAGCTAAACACGGATTGTAAGAGATTCCTCCTTGAATACCAATCAACGGGACATTAGGGTATTCTCCGCAACGGTCGATAACAGCTACCTCATCCAAGCCTCTGAGAGTCCAAGTGATATCCCTATCCGTGAGAGACATTAACCTCCGAGCCCAACCTTTTCCTTCTTCATTCTTCAGCACGGACTTAGGAAGGTGCGAAATAAACCACCTTACCAGCAAAGGAGCACAACACCATGGAGTTCCCCGTCTTCGAGCAGTACGAGCATGGAGTTGTTGTAGAATGTCACCCAAGAGAGTGGGTACCGGATTTCGAGACATGAAGATTCTTATGACATGGATACTGATGAAGGTGTCAGGGTTGGGAAACAATACCAGACCATAGATCAAGAGAGCCAGAACATCTTCATATGCTTTGAAGTCCAAGTCATTCCAGAAATCATTAGCCTTGCCAACCAGAAATTTGACCAAAAAGCCCTTGATCCCATTTCTAGTTTCCCAGTTGGACAATACCTCTTCTTTGGTCAAGGGGAGAATTGCAGCAATCTCTTCAGGCCTAGGAGTCTTTTCCAAACCAGTGAATGGAGTTTGTTCCAGGACAGGGATCCCAAGCAGATAAGAGAACTCTTCCAGGGTAGGAACCAGCTGGAAGTCTTGAAAGGTGAAACAATGATGCAGAGGGTCATAAAACTGGGTCAGAACACTTATCAGTTGTTGGTCCCATTTTGCAGTGATCAAGCCAAGGAGAGAACCATGTCTGTTGATGAAGGAGGTAGTGTTTGGAATTCTTTCAACCAGATCTTTGAGTAAAACTGGTGGTTGAACAAAGTTGAGCCGGACAGTATTTCTACGCATGGGCATCATGATGTCCTACAAAACAGAGCAAAGATGAAACCTTTTTGTCTTTGAAATGGGTTAGCCTTTTATGCATGCAATGGTATGATGGCATGATGCTATGATGAAGCACATCACAAGTATTCACATAGGCAAATAAAGCACACAAGTCACACAAGACACCCTTAGGTTTCAGGCCAGCATGAGTTTCAGGTATTACCCTCTTTTGGTTTTGTTGGTTAGAACCTGTCCTATCAAAAGTAACCGGGTTCTAGAGGATCTCAAATCATTGGCTACCCTCAATCGGTCATAACTCCAGCATCGCAATCTTTTCTCGCGGCCAGAACCATCTCGAGAGTTTAGCCTCAATGAGTGTAGCATACTGCTACTGTCCTAATAGCCAAGTTGGTCAATTTAGGGTTCTAAGGTTGGTTGGTGTTTAATGACCCCTTAGAAGACCTATATTCTCCCCGTTACAACACAAGGGATATAGGTACAGACTAAGATGCCACACCAACGTAGCCACTGCTTCACCCATGTCGGTCTACGCCGGACAGGTCCCTCACAGATTATGCTACCTAAAAAGGGTTTTTCCCAGATCCGGGTTAGGATCTATAAAACTCCGATGCAAAGCCCACAAATATAAAAGCAAACAAAGCAAACAATTGAAAACAAAGGTGATCTAAACCCTAAGGTTACTCCACTTTTAAGTATGTCCCCAGCAGAGTCGCCAGTTCTGTGATACGGTGGGAGAACTGACTTGAGGTTTGCGTTTGTATTCGCAAATGTTGCGGTTAGCAAGAGTCGCCACCGACTTTTTATTTTATCCTAAGGAAAGGTTAAAAAGCACAGCAAAAACCTTTTGAGATGTTTTCTTGGGTTCGGGGAGTAGATTATAGAAAGGGAAGGTATTAGCACCCTTTCTATCCATGGTTATCCATGGGCTCTTAGTTACTTGCTTAGATCACTTGCCTTTTGTTTTCAATTGTTTTAAATGGTGCTTGAGTGTGTGGGTTTTGAAAATGTTTTGAAAAGAGGCCAATGTGGTGGCAACCTTTGCAATGATCCATGTGGGGATGTATACAAAGATGTATGTCTTTTGAAAAGGTTTTCATTTGTTTTTGAAAGGTGTTTTGAAAGTGATGTGAGGTGTGGTTTTAGGAAATAGGCAAGTGTTTTGTTTTGCAAGTTTGATTCAAGTAACTAAGAGGTTATCTACTCCTAAATTTCTCAAAAGATTATTGCTATACTTTAACCCTTTTAACAAGTTTGCACCACCATTGTATTTGGTGGGCAACCTTGTGTTAGGATGTGAAAGGGACAGGCGCGGGTCATCGTTTAGACCATAATTGTAACGACGCTAAATGTCTTTGGGCAATTTCTCTAAGGGACTTGATCATTTGTTTTGTTTGTTTTGAAAAGTTTTATCGAAGGACTATGATCATTCAAACTGTTTGCTTTGCCCAAAGATGTTCAACATACAATATGGCCCATTTATTTGAAGGCAACAAGTGGAATACCCTAGGGGGTGCAAGTGTGATTTGTGTATCCATTTTCATGCTTGTTTATCTTGTATTAGGTCAAACTATTTTTTATCGTTTTTTCGCATTCAAACCCTAATTCTAGCATGTCATTATTTAGAAAGCAATAAAGTGCGAAATTTAAAATTACTAAACTATTACACAACCAAATATGGGAAGGGGGGTACAAATGTTCAAATGGGGATATTGACAAGAATTTAAATCTAACTTATTACAACAATTGGATATTTGCATGGTAAATAAATTGCATAATTTAAATGTAAATAAAATAAATATGTGAAATGTAAAAAAGAAAGTTTTTTTTTTTTTATGTGTATGAGAAAATATTTATGTAAAAGGAAAAAGAAATAAAATGTATTTATTTTTAGTATTTTGAAACTTAGGGTAAGAAACCCTAATTTTTATATAAAAAGTATTATTATCTAATTTAATTCTACTATTTATTTATTATGTACAAAAAATAAAATAAAATGAAGTATTTTATGAAAAAAGGTATTCTTGTATCAAATATTAATAAAATGAAGAAAATCAAGTATTTTATATTTTTATCTTAAATATATTAATAAACATGTATATATATATATATATTAAACCCTAAATGAGTATTATACAAAATAAATATTTATTTAATATTTTAATAAAATAAATAAAAGTATTTTTTGTGTGAAATATTTTCAGAGAGTAAAAATAAAAATAAAAATGTATCTACATTACTTTTTATTTATTTTAGTAATAGTATATATATATATATATTTGTATATAAATAAAAGAAATAAACAAACAAATATGCCATAAATGCAAAAATGATGGAAAAAATATTTTAAAAAATTTTAATGGCATGAGAAAAAATAAACAAAGTCAACCCAAAAAGAAAAAGTCAAAAATGTTGAAAAATAAACAAATGAGCTCAGGGGGGTGTAAACCAAAAAATGGGGTGTGAAAAGCAACACAAATCCAAGCCCAGCCCACTTCGCTCCTTCTTCAACCTCCAGCACAGGTTATTTGAAAAACGCGCGCCAATGTTCAGTCCCTTCTAACTCTTGATTCCTGGCTTTTTAGCAAAAACTCATAACACAAGAAATGTTCAGCATGAAGAGACGGTTCTAACCATATAAAGAACATGACCTATCTCTCCAAGATGAGGGAGAATTTCTCTCCCCCTCTTTTCTGACCTAATTTTTCTACCATTTTCAGAGCTCAAATTCTCTCTACTCAGGCAAAAGAAATGAGAAGTAAAGCTATGTACATGTTCAGGGCTATGAGTAGGACCTTGCTTCTTCACAAACTTAAGACTAAATATGCCTAATAAGAGAGATACGAATTCAAACTTTTACCTGTGCAGTTGAACTTCTATGTGGAGAATGAGAGACTTTCAGTGCAATGTAATGATTGGAAAAGCTTCCTTGAGGTCCAGGGATGCTTTTTCAATGCTCACTTTGTCTTGAACCTTCTTGTATCAAGCTATAGAACTTCACCTGCAAGTTAAAGATGTGAAAATGGTGGAAGTGGTTAGAGCAACTACAGATCGTGCCTTAGCTTATGGATAGCTTGCATATGTTGTAAGGAAGGTAGAGGAACAGGTTTGGACAGAAATGTTTGAAGGAAATGAGAGATTGCACTCAAACTGCAGGGGCACCCCTGTTTGTGCAGTTTGAGGATGATTCTGAGATGGAGAGGGTTTGAAAGGCAAATGGCTCGAGCAAAAGCTTCAATGTGGTCTATGGAATGTGTTTGATATCTTTTGTGCTGTGTTTCTTGACTGATATGAGAGATAGCATAAGTTATGGATGTTACTTCTATGTGAAGCAAGCAAATGTCAACTTGGTTTCTAGGCCAGTACAATGCCTCAATCTATGCTGCACCTTTGAGTCTTGATCAGTGGGATATGCCTATGCTTTTTTGCTTCAAAGATTTGCATTGTACTTCATAGATTTGCAAAGTTGCCATAAAGTATCACTTTACAAGAATGGATAACATGCTTTTTCTAGTTTAGGCTTGATTTTGTGTGTATTATCCAAATGAGCAAAATAATGTTAGAACACAAAGGATATGCATTGAATTATTGAGTGAGAATGGGATTAGAGGCCTGCAATGTAGCTTAAGCATGCTGAATTCAAATTTGCCAAGTTTATGAACATGCTTTGATGAAGAACAAAAGTGAATTTTTGCCAACTTGTGAAATTCGAATCTCTCAAGTTATGAGGTTGTTTGATGAGTTCTTGGACATTTTGGAAAGCTTGTAATGTGTACTACAATCCATCTTTGAAATGCAATTTGAAATTCCAAGTGGAAGGGTATGAAAAGTGGCCTTGAAGTTGGGTAGAAAACCTTGTCAAAATAGGTCAAACTTCACTAAGTTAAAAGATGGTTTAGTGCCCTTATTCAAAAAATCATAACTTGAGATACAAGCTTCAAATGAGAAAACTTTGTGAATCAAAGTTGTAGATTATGCAACAAGCTACAACTTTCATGTTTTGACTTTTGTTTGAATCCAAATGGATCATGGTGAAAAGATGGGGCAAAGTTGGGAAAAAATTAGGGTTTTCCATAACTTAGAAAAATTCTAAGTTATGAAAAATTCCATTTTCAAACCCTAATTTGCATTTTGTGATTTCTTGGTGAACAAGTTTCATGATTTGTAATGTTTTGATGAAAAATGAATCTTGACTCTTGATTTTGACCAAAAAGTCAAAGTTTGACTTTTCAGTATACAGTCAAAATTGATCAATTGACTGGGAAATTCAACTGTCAATCTTGTGTACTTGGGATCTTTTGAGCTTGATGAACATGTCAAGATGATTCCATGGGGTCCTTGAGTCCATATGTGAGCTTGGTTTGCCATTGGCTAGGTCAAACAGTCAAAAATTGCCTTTGTGCAGTCAAAATCCTAAAAATGACCATTTTACCCTTTTGATGATCTGACCAAATTTCTTGTGGAATTGTGACCCAAACTTGATCAAATGGTCCATGTGAGTTCATAATGTTGATGTGGACCAAATTTCATGAGGTTTGACTGTCAATTGGCCACAGTTGACTTTTTCCCCAATACAACTGATTTCTAGGTCAACTGTCCAATTGACTGGGAAAAACTTGGAATCAAGACTTGAAACTTGGTATGGGTAAACTTGGGAGTCCAATATGAAGCATGAAAGTCATCTTAGGCATTTTAGGTCAAAACATCTTTAGGCAAACACAAACCCTAATTTGAGTCCACAGTGCAAGGAGAAGTCTTGAGCAGAGGAAACCCTAATTGGATCTTGATCTTCAAAGGTCTTGTGATGAGAAAATGTTGAGGAAATGGGAGGGCAAATTTTGGGGTACAACAGTTGCCCCTGTTCAATCTTCTTGGACCTGAAGAGTTAGATTGGCAAGTTGCCTTTCGCGACTCGAGGGTAAAAGGAGATTGGACACTAGAGTGCCCGGAAATTTGCACTCGCATGCTGGAGTCTCAACAATGTGGTGTCGGGAATGGGCTTATAGATGCCATTTGGAGAGATGGTGGATAGGGAGATGGGCTTTGTAGATGCCATCTGGAAAAGTGACAGAACTCTGTCGGGAATGGGCTTATAGATGCCATTCGGAAGTGTTGATCGCATAAGAGGTTCCTTAGCGAGAACTTGTGTTTAAGAAAGACAGATGTTTTCCTGGCTTGTTACAGGTGTTTGATCTTCAGTCTCCTTATGCAGATATGCCCTGGCTGGATACAGGTATCGAATCTACAATCGGTTGCTCACAGATGTGCCCTGGCTGGATACAGGAGTCGAATCTGGAAATAGTCGTCAATAGATATGCCCTGGCTGGATACAGGAGTCGAATCTTTGAACTCTGCAGACGTGCCCTGGCTAGATACAGGAATCGAATCTGGAAATGTTGTAGTTGATAGATGTGCCCTGGCTGGATACAGGAGTCGAATCTTTGAACTCTTCAGACGTGCCCTGGCTAGATACAGGAATCGAGTCTGGAAACTGATCACTCTCAGATGTGCCCTGGCTAGATACAGGTATCGAATCTGGAATTGTGACAGTTGAAAGTAGTCGTTTTTGAGATTGTCTTTTTCCTGAAAAGGCAAAGACGTAAGCTGTATGCAATGTCATGATGTATGATATGCATGATGTCATGATGTTCAACATTTGATGTTGTATGTGTCTCATCATGTATGTAAGCAAGATGTATGAAAACGTGAAATGTTTATGAGTGTAATTTCATCTTAGGAAAATAAATCCTTGATGAATGGCCGGGAAGCTGCTTTGCGGAAGAGATACTTGGCCGAAGCTCTGATGAGTGGCCTGCTGAGGACTTTAACGATGGATTCCGCTAAGGATAGTGATGATAAACTCCGCTGGGGAAACTCCAAAGATAAACTCTGCCTGGGAATACCAAAGGTAGACTTCGCTGGGGATTGTAGGCGTGTTTAAAGCTGCTAACAACCCTACCTTGCCTTGAAACCGTGCTTGTCTAAACTTGCTTCAAAAACAAGTCAACGATCCATATCATGTGATGGATGTACTCCTGACTTCTCCAAGCTTCTAAATCTTTTTCCTATAAATTAAACATCATTTGAAAACTGAAAGAGGATTGAAAAAATCCCTGAAACCTTGCTGAAAATTCCCAAGAACCTGAAATTGCAACACAAACACAAAACTGCTAGTTTCTGATTTTTGCATCCAAACTCTAATTTTCCTTGTGCGTTTCTTGGCCAAATCATCCACATAGTTTCTGGTATACACGTAGAAGCTTTCCCAACTTCTGTTTTCAAACTGTAATACAGTCTTCACCAATTTCCATTTCAAAAATCAAAACTTTACATCTTGAATGCTCCAGAGCATTCCAACCGTCCATAACTCAAGTTAAGAGTTGCTTTAGATTTCTGAGAACTTGAGGAAGCTGACCAGAACATCACAGTAATCTGAACCAGGCTCTAACTCACAGAACAATTTACAACTGCAAGGTAAGTTTCTTCTGATTTTTATCTCATTACTTAGGCATTGTTAGACTTGCAATTTCAAAGACACAATGTAGCTATAATGGCTCTGAATCTGTACATATTTATAGATTTCATTTATATGGCCTAAGTAGAAAAAATTTCAGATTAGAACTTCTTGAGAAAATTAGGGTTCAAAATTAGGATTAGAAAAATTTATGCTTGCTTCTGGTTTACAGTTTTGATGCTTTATATTTCTGAAACCATGATGAAATTTTCCATAACTTATATGTTTGCATTTTCCATTTTTGTTGAGAAATGACTAAGTTGCAGATACTATGGTTGGCGCGAAGAAGAAGATGAAGTTCATCATCAGAACTTACTTTGCAATATATGTTTATGTTTTTTCTTCTAATACCAGATGTATAGCCACCCTAGTGGCAGAGAGCGCGCACATAAAGCATTAGTGTTAAGGGTCCGAGGTTCTAGTCCCAGAAGCACCTTTTACTTTTATTTCTTAACATTTTACCCCATTATTTGTCAAACAACATTATTGGACCAGAACTTCTAGATATACCCCCCATTTGTTTATCAAAACAGTACTCCTGGATCAGAACTTCTAGATATTCTCATCCAACAGCATTCTCACCTCACTTACCCATTAACGAAACTTCTAGCCTTCCAGTAACACTAGAACTTCTAGGTTTCCAGATGCATCAGAACTTCTAGGATCTCTCAACAATCAGAACTTCTAGGCTTTCCTTTGTTTCCACAACCCCAGAACTTTAGTGCGTCTGGATCCAGAACTTCTGGTTTTCCCTATTTTTACTAACATTTTCTTTTTGATCTGCAGCGCGCCTGAGTCAGAACTTCTGCTCTCTCTTATTTCTATTATCTCGGCAACACGCTGACTCTAACTCTTATTCTCTTATTATTTTTATCATCACTTTTATTTTCATTAATCAAAAAGACTAAAAATACTTTATATTCATATACTATGCTTTATTTCTTTTAAAACCAAAAGACTAAAAATATTTCCTTAAGCAAATTTATTTCTTCTCTTAATAAAAACCAAACAAATCTATTTTTATATTTTAATTCTTATACATTATTTCAATATGGTTGTAATAGATAATTAGGACTTTAATTTCTTGCAACCCCCATTTGTAAATTTGTACACCCCATCCCTAAGTGATTGTAATAGTGTAGGATATTTACTTTCCGCAATTTATCGCTTTCATATAAATGCTAGTAATTAGGGTTTGTATGGAAAGATAAAATCAATACTTAGAAAGCCCTAATTCAAGATAAATCAAGCATGAAATACAAACACTTGCACACTTGCATCTCTAGGGTTAACTCCACTTGTTTCCTTATGAAAAAATGGTCATGTTATGCATGTGAGGCGTCTTAGCAAAAACAATAAAAAATACAAGATCATAGTCCCTCGATGACGCTTCGAATGTTGCCTTACAAATGATCTTAGTACCTCAAGAGAAATGTTAAGATATCTCACAACATTGCTATCATGACTATACGATGACCCACACCCGTCCCTTTACATCCAAAGATAAGGTTTCTTACCAATCAATGGTAAGATAGCAATATCAAAGGAAGGAATAAACAAAAGACTTTTTGAGTAGGTAGAACATTCTTAGTTGCTTGCTCACAATCCATCTTCAAAACAAACATATTTTCAAACACATCAAACATTTTCAAAACATGAGATGTTTTCAAAAGTCCAACACTTTGTATATATTCTTATAGAGACGAGAATTATTACAAAGTTTACCTAAACGAAGGCACTTTTTCAAAATACTTTCAAAACCCATCCCAAAGCACACTTTCAAACAAAAGTAATGATCTAGCAAGCAACTAAGAGCCCGTAGATAACTATGGATGAAAAGGGTGCTAACACCTTCCCTTTTTATAATCTACCCCCCGAACTCAAGAAAACGTCTCAAAGGTCTTTCCTGTTCTTTTCACCCTTTCCTTATTGGATGAAAGAAAAGTCAGTGGCGACTCTTGCTATCTGTAACAATCGCAATAAAACGAAGAACACCCAAGTCAGTTCTCCACCGTATTACAGAACTGGCGACTCTGCTGGGGAAAACTTAAAAGTGGGGTTACCTTAGGGCTAGATCACCTTTACTTTCTTTTCTTTGTTTGACTTGTTTGCTTTACATTAGGGTTCCTTGTTTAGGCTTATTTTGATCCTCTACCCGGATCTGGGGCACCTTTTAGGTAAGTAGTAATAAGTTGTGGAAACTGTGCAGGGTATACCGACATGGTCTAATAAATAGCTACATTAGTGTGACAAATTTGTTAGTACCGGTAGCCCTTGAGTAGTCAAGGAGAATACGGGGCCGCTGTGTGGTGTCACAAAGCACTAACTGAATTTAGAACATTTACTTGAACAACTTGGCCTTTAGGAAGTAGTGAGGTAGTCGACTTTGGTGCAGTCCAAAGTTGGTTGATACTCGATACTATGCTCATTGAGATCCGACTCTCGGGATATTTCGGTCGCTATTAAAGAGGCTTGCGCTGAAATAATGCCCGATGAAGAAAGATCAGTGATATTGAGATCCCCTAGAACTCGATTACTTTCTAGGACAAGTTGAACCAACTAAACTTCAAGAGGGTACGTACCTATGAACCTCATATAAGCCTAAACCTAAGGACTTGTTTTCTTTGTGTGTATATGCTTACTTGTACATAACATCATAACATCATACCATTGCATTTTCACTAACCATTTCAAGGACTTTTTGGGATTTATCTTTCTTCTGATTTGTAGGACATGGCTTCCACCCGCAGGAATACTATCCAAGTCAACCTCGTAAGAATTCCTCCCCAACTCAAAGAGTTAGCATCGATGGTTCCTGAGAGTTCTCTATTCACCGTAATACATGGACGACTCCTCAACTTGGTTACCTAAAGCATTGATGAAGACATGATGAAGGTGCTTTTCCAGTTCTTCGACCCTTTACACCATTGCTTTAACTTCCCCGATTACGATCTTGTACCTACTATGGAAGAATTATCTCAACTCTTGGGAATTCCTATTCTCAATCAACTACCTTCCAACGGTATTGAAAGAGAGCCAAGCCCTGAAGAGATTGCATGAGCTTTACACTTGCAATAATCTGACGTCACGACTAATTGGGAAACAAGAAGTGGTGTCAAAGGGTTCCTAGCCATGTTCCTGTTGGAGAAAGCTCAAGATTGTTGGAACACTCTGGATTTACAAACTTTTGAAGAAATATTGGCCTTTCTAATCTATGGGATGGTACTATTTCCAAATCCTAAAAAACTTATAGATCTGAATGCTGTCAAAATCTTCATATCTCGCAATCCGGTGCCTACTTTGTTGGGAGATATCCCACATTCTCTCCACTCTCGCACCATGAAGAGACGAGGAGCCCTCATGTGTTGCACTCCTCTATTGGCTAAGTGGTTTGTTTCACACCTCCCCCGATCCATTGTGAAGAACGAGCAAGGTTTGAGGTGGTCCAATAGGTTGATGTCACTCATACATTCGGATATTCATTGGTGTTCTCGATCCTTAGAGGACATTACTATCATCGGCTGTTATGGGGGAATTCCCTAATGTCCCTTTGCTTGGCATTATGGGAGGTATCACTTATAACCCTTGCTTAGCTTTGCGACAGTTTGGGTATGCACGAAGAGATGGTCCTCATGATGCGCTCATCCAAGGTGTGGTGTTCGACTACGAGAGTGACAATCAAGGCTACCATCAAAGGTTTATACGAGCTTGGAGGATGGTAAACAAAGTGGATAGTAAGACATTGGGACACAAGAATTCTATTCCCCTTGAGCCTTACCTTAGGTGGGTACGAGCTCGTGCTCAGAAACTAGTAATGCCTTACCCCTCCATCCTACCTGTTATCATGGAGCCTATTGCTGAAGGAGATGTCCCATATATTGTCCTCTATCCCAACATGCCTACCTCTCTTGAATACTTGCAAAAGGATTGGATTCATCTAAAGGAAGAATGAGACACCTTTGAAGCCCAATTCTATGCCAGTGAGAAGAAAGTTTTGGAACTCACCAAGCAGCTTCATGAAGAACACAACTTGAACGCCTACATTGCACCAAAGAGGATGCACTTGACCTTTTTGTCTTAGGAATTTATTTTGTAAGCCCATGAGGCACGTTGTAATCATTTTGAACTAATTAATGCAATTTGACGTTTATTCATTCTTTGTTTAGAAAAATTTAAATCTTATAAATCCTTGAAATCATTTGCATGCACATTTTTCATGCATCATAACATAAACAGGTTTTCCACAATAAGTTTCCTTATCTTTCTGCTGTTTATTTCAATAATACGAATATCGAGAAAATAATGAAGGACCTACAAGCACAGATTCCTAGTTTCAAGAGACTCTATTGACCCTGGCCAAGGGGCAACGAGAGTTGATGACGTTGCTAGTATCCAAAAAGAAACCAAAAAGGAAATCCCTAGTCAACATGGGTAAAAGATTCAGAGAGTCGATCCGCCAGATGCCGATAGTTGAAGATTCGTCTGAGGAAGACGAAAATCAAGCTGAAGAAGCAAGGAGCACCAGGGATGGGTGTGCCAATGATCAAGTGTCTAATGGTGAAGACTACTTTGACGAGCAATATCCTCCCGCCGACGATAAATACAAGCAGCTAGAGGATAGACTGAAGGCTTTTTAGATTCAAGTCGTTCCTGGTTTGGATTTTGATGATTTGGGTTTAATATCTGGGGTTGTCATTCCCTATAAATTCAAGATACCATTCTTTGTTAAATATGACGGGGTTTCCTGCCCAAAGCTTCATCTGAAGTCTTACATGCACAAAATAGAACCGCACACCACCGACAAGAAACTTTGGGTCCATTTATTTCAAGAATGCTTGGCTGAAACTTTGGCCACTAATTTCTATCACCAATACCAATACAATGCCGACTTGGTGCCGACTAGAGTTCAACTGCAAGACATGACGATGGGTAAAAACAAGGGGTTGAAAGAGTACGCCCAAAAGTGGACAGATCTTTTCAGTAGGGTCCAGCCACCGTTAACTGACAGGGAACATATTGATATATTTATGGGTATGTTATCTGGTCCATTTTTCAACTTATTGGTTGGGAGTTCTTCGTCCGGTTTCACCGAGCTGATCCTAACTGATGAAAGGGTCAAAAGTCGTATCAAGAGCGGGAAAATCCCCATGGCGCCTGCTTCCACCTCCAACCCCGTAAAGAAACCCTTCACTGGGAAGAAAGAAACAAATGTTGTGTATGGGGTAAGGGCCCGTACCAAGAAGGATAACCGTCCGTCCGTTAATGTTATTATGATCTCTAACCCTACTCTTGTTCAAAGACAATCTTCCAACCATCAACGATTTAAGGCTCCACGAAGATAGTTCACAAGGATAGGCATGTCACTATCCCAAGCTTTACAACACCTGTTAAAGGCCAACTTAGTGACACTGTGTGATCCTCCGTCCAATCCGAACACTTCCTCACCTAAATATAATTTGAATACCAAGTGTGCATATCATTCAAATAGTCCTGGGCATGAAACCAATCAATGTTGGGTGCTGAAGAATAAAATTCAAGATCTGATAGACAACAAGACAGACAAATTTGATGCACCTCCAACTCCCAATGTAATAACGGAACCAATGCCATACCATGGCAAAGGTGTAAATGCAATTGAAGACACTATTTTTGTTTCCTCCGTCGAAGATTTAACTACTCCGTTAACTGTTGTCAAAAAGAATTTACTGAGAGCCGGGGTTTTCCTGGCTATTTGAAAGAATGTGATTGTTATGCAGAACACGTTAATGGATGCAAATGGATGAAAGAAGGTGTTCAATGCCTGATGAATAGTCATGAGATCCTATTTGAGAGAACTCCGTCCATCAAAAATTTGATCGATAAGACTAAAGACCTCTCCATCATAACAATTCCCAACAAACCTCTTAGGATCTCCTCAAAAGGTCCTATTACGATATCGAATGAACCGACTGTTTCTTCGTTAATAATCACTGCCCCTGGGCCAATTCTGTACTCTTCCAACAAAGCAGTACCATGGAACTACGGTGCTGAAGTGTATTACTATGGAATAAAGCAAGATGCTAGGATTTAAGAAAGCAAGGCTGATGATGTTAGGAATATTACTGGCTCTAGTAAGGTGACCAGAACTGGGAGAATATTTTTGCCCAACTTTTCACCCCCAACTACTACAATGACACATGTCCGCATCACCACTGATAAGCCTAATGCTGACATTAGGGGTAAAAAGAAAGTAGTTGAGCTTGCTGAGATAGAGGTGCCCGCAAAGGACGTTGCTTCTAAGGAACCTTCCACTCAAGAAATGGATGAAATCTTGAAAATTATAAAGAGGAGAGATTTCAAGATAGTAGAGCATCTGGGGAAAACCCCTTCCAAGATCTCCATGTTACCTTTGCTACTTTGTTCTGATGCTCATGCTCAAGCATTGATCAAATTCTTAAAGAAGGATCATGTCCCTCATGAGACCACAATTGACCAGTTCAAAAATTGTATGTCGAGCTTGACGGCCGATAATGGATTGGGGTTCTCTGATGCTGATCTGACACCACTTGGAAGGAATCACAACAAAGCTTTGCATGTTTCTGTTGAATGTATAGGGACTACCCTAGCACATGTTTTAGTTGATACTGGCTCTTCTTTAAACCTGCTACCCAAGGGCGCTTTAGATCGTTTAGATTGTGAAGGACTGGTGTTGAAGCCGAGTGATATTATCGTGAGGGCTTTAGATGGGTCCAAAAGGATGATTCATGGAGAGGTGGATCTCCCAATTAAAGTTGGCTCACAGATTTTCAATTCTACTTTCTACATCATGCATTGATTTAAGGATCAAGCATTTGAATATATTCGGAGATTCCTCTCTAGTGATTAGCCAAGTAAAGGGAGATTGGGACACTAAGCATCCAATCTTATTCCTTAGAAAGAGCTTGTGTTATCTCTGATTCCATACTTCGAAGAAATCACCTTTGAACACTTCCCTAGAGAAGAAAATCAGTTAGCCGATGCTCGCCAATCTTCTCCTTCAGACCCCATCTTCCACCTTCAAGTCACGAATGGCGGGATCACCAATCTAACTCTTCAAGTTTAAGAAGATTGAACAGGGGCAACTGTTGTACCTCAAAATTTTCCCTCTCATTTCTCAAGAATTTTCTCACAAGATCTTCCATGACTCAAGTTTGCAGCACTGATACATCAATTTAGGTTTGGAATTGGCACAAGGGCAAAATGGTCAAAATGCACACTGAAAAGTCAAACTTTGACTTTTTGATCAAAACCAAGTTTCAAGAATCACATTTTATCAACACATGTTAGAATATGAAGTTGGTGCATCAAGAAAATCAAAAGTATAAATTACTTTTATACTTCTTCTTTCTCCACTTTCTCCTTTTCAAATAAGTCCTCCTCAATATTTTTTTCTACTACTATCTCATCTTCTAACTCCTTTTCTACCACAATCTCCTCCTCAACAACCTCATTATCCTTCTTTGCATTTTCTTCTCCATTACCAAGCTCTGTTCCACTTCTTCTTACAATTGCTTTGCAATGTTCCATCGGATTCGTTTGAGTATTTGCGGAAAAGGATGGCCCCGTTTTTTATTTGTCAAGTTGCTTTGAAAATTTCCCAACTTGGTTCTCAAGATTTTTTATTGTTGCTTCATTTGAGTTTTGGTTTTCCATTGAAATTTTCATAAATTTAGTGAGAGTTTCTTCCATCTTGGAACATCCACTTTGAAGTTTTGAAGTTTGAATAGTATTTTAATAAGGAGTTTCTCGGTTAGAATTTCCACCATCTTGCCTTCAACCTTGTTGATAACCTTGATTACCCATTTGTTGGTAACCTTGGTTATTTTGATAATTTTGTTGTCTTGGTTGGTATGCTTGATTCTGGTTTTGGTTTCCCATATAATTCGCTTCTTCTCCAACCGGAGGATAAGACCCAGTTTGATGATCACCTTGGCATAACTCACAACAAGCTACTTGTTGTATTTGCTTGCTCGGAATTTCCCGCATCTCCTTGATTTGTTGGGGTAGTTTGGCCATTTGCTTTGTAAGCTCATCCACTTATTGAGAAAGTAATTTGTTTTGAGCTAAGATAGCATCATGTGTCCCTAACTTAAGAACTCCCGACTTCCTTTATAAGTTCCCATGGCCGTGTTGAACTTGATGATCATTTCTAGCCATCTTCTTAATAATTACAATTGCTTCCTCTGAAGTCTTGGCAATTAACGAACCACCCGCAGTAGCATCCAACAATAGTTTTGGTTGAGGTTGAAGACCATTTCCGAAAATATGTATTTGCATGGTCTAATTAAAACCATGACTAGGACACTTTCTCAACATAGACTTATACATCTCCCAAGCTTCATTGATGGATTTATTCGCACCTTGAGAGAACACTAAAATTTCCATTTTGGCCTCCATAAACCTAGATTGTGGAAAGAATCTTTCTAGATATTTCTCTTCTAAAACATTCCACTTCGTCATAGTTTGAGTGGGTTGGTCAAGATACCAATCCTTGGACTTCCCAACCAAAAAATGAGGGAATAATCTTTTGAAGACTTGTTCTTTCTCAGCTTCAGGAGCACCCATAGAACCAGAAATCTCATAGAATTTGGTAAGGTGAGTATACAAATCTTCATGGTCTAGGTCAGTGAATGGATTTGCATACAAGAGCTGTAGTATGCCAGTTTTCATCTCAGAATGCCTCAAATTAGCATGGCAAACAAACCGAGCATTTCGTCTAGGATTATTTATGCACGGACCTTTTGATTCTATCATGACTTCTTCTTGATTTTGAGTTGGTGAAGAAGTATATGATTACTCTATTTATTTACTTTCCTTAGCAATCTTTCTCCTCA
Organism: Vicia faba; assembly: GCA_948472305.1. NCBI lineage: Eukaryota > Viridiplantae > Streptophyta > Magnoliopsida > Fabales > Fabaceae > Vicia > Vicia faba. Next base: position 1,524,548,751 of record OX451737.1, read on the forward strand.
TTCGTGTCTTGATATTAAGTCTTCTGCAAGTCCTTTCGACTTCAGAATAAAAAAAGAACTGATCTTCAGAAACACTTCCTCGCATAAACAAAAGTCTGAAAACACTAGCCAAACAAGTGAAAAACATGAGATATTATAATGTTACAATTTAACTTAAAACAATAGATCTACTTCAATGCTTGCAATATCAAATTCCAATCCCCGACAATGATGCCATTTTGTTGAAAACACTTTATAGGGGCAAGTATTTAAATTATCGTTTTCCATAGAGATTGGTGTGATATCACCATCGTTTTACAATTATAATTGTTTTAAGCTTAAGATTAATAAAAGGTTTTGGTTTTAGTTTTAGTAACTGAAAGTTTCGATTTCATGCAAAGTATCAAGTATCGGTAAAAGAGAGTTTTGGTTTAAACGATTGGTAAAAGCGTGTCAAGACTACGGCTCATCAATTTCATATGTATTTTCTTAATAAATCATGTGAAATTGTTAACAATCAATATAATCACATATCCACTCAGTAGGTTTCATCTCTAAAACAAATTGTGAGTTTTATCAAATTGATCCTTAGAAAGCTCAATATTAGTGAATATCAACTCACAAAACTATGTCTAGAAGTTGTTAGTTGATAGATGAAAACCTAGGTCAAGAGTTGAACATATTTCTCAATAATGATCAAATAACAAATATACCATAAAATAAGGGTTTTCACCATATATTTATCATCAACATGTTTACATACAAAATATCAAGTTAAATACATACGAAAATGATGATTATCTACCACTATAATTGACACAAAAGAGGGGTTTAGCTACCTATTGTCATGGTAGCTTGATCAACAAGTAAACAAAACAGCTTTATGAACATCAAACTTGATATCTCAAAGATTGATGTTGGAAAGCTTTGATTTTGAGTAAGAATGGATTTTTTTTCTCCACACAAGAGTCTTTTTATGTTACAAGTGAGTAGAAAATGTAAGAATGATTCAAAAATATCTAAAAAGTGGCTTATAAACATGGATTGTCTGCCTTACCTCGTCGGGCGACACACATGCTTCATCAGGCGAGACCCACTTAACAAGCACACATGACAGCCACAATGCATGCAAGCAGAAAAAATATCTTGCTTTGTTGGGCGAGACTTCTGCTCGTCGGGTGAGTCCTTCTCGCTTCCTCTTTGTTAGGCGCTCCAATAGGTGAGACAAAGACAATATCTACTGGATTTTACAATTTCTCTTGCTTTTTGCCTCGCCTCACCTTCGTCGGGCGAGGCTTCCTTCACTCGCCTCCCTCTCATCAAGCAAGACTTCCAAAACATTGACACTAAGCTTTCTTCATTCCCTCGACTCTCAGACTGCTTCAAGCTACAACTTCTGAACAAAAAATACTGGAAAACTAACAAACACATTAAAACATTCCAAATAATTTACATTTTAGTAAAATGACTTAAAATAAGCTATTATCATAATCAAAAGTATATCAAATAGCTTTAAAGTGTTAATATATTATATGGAAAATAACCAAAAGTTGACACTTAACAACATATACTTGTGGAGAAAAGACAAATTGAATTTTTGACAAGAGATATTATTTTGATAGCATGAGGGATGGTGAAGGTTAACCATGAAAACGTGCAAAGGGCAATAAATGCATATGCCTATTCTGACGTCTTGACTACTTTAACCTCACGTGCTCCAACACTTGTTATTCTTGAGATAATCTTTAAGACATAACATCACAAAGACCATTCCCTTTTTTGTGCAAAGCTCCTATTGCTTTTACAGTCATGACATGACTTGTCAATGACTCTTCTTCTCCTTATCTCAACAATCATAAAACCTGAAAAATAAAAACTAACTAAAAGACAAAAGTTAAATCGGGCTACCTCCCAGTAGCGCTATTTTATAGTCTTTTAGCCTAACTATGGAAAATTCAGATAGAGTCACTTAAAAACATGGTGGTCCTTGTGTTGTTTGAGGATTCACCATAGTACATCTTCACCCTTTGACCATTTACTTTAAAATTTTCAACTATTTTTTTGTTCAAAAGATCCACTGCCCCATAAGGATAAATCTTAATGAGTTTAAAGGCCCCGAACCATATAGATTTTAACTTTCTATGGAAAAGCTTTAATCTAGAATTGAACAAAATAACAAGTTATCCTTTGACCAACTCCCTCTGCAGACACTTCTTGTCGTGCCACCTATTAGTCTTTTCTTTATACAATTCAGCATTCTCATAAGAGAACAACCTATGTTCCTCAAGCCCATTGAGTTGAAGCATTCTAGCTTGGCCAGCCTTGGATAAATCAAGATTTAGGGTTTTGACTGTCCAATAAGCCTTATGCTCTAACTCAATAGGCAAGTGGCATGTCTTTCTATAGACATGTATGTATGGAGACATGCCTAAGGGGTTCTTAAAGGCTGTTCTATATGCCAATAAGGCATCATCCAAGTGTCTAGACCAGTCCTTCCTAGAGAGGTTAACAAACATTTCTAAAATCCCTTTTACTGCCCTATTTGAAATTTTATCTTGCTCACTACATTGTGGGTGATAGACTGTAGCAACCTTATGCTTTACCCCATACTTTGCCATCAAATTTTTAAAGATTTTGTTGTAAAAATGAGATCTTTTGTCACTAGTGATGACTCAAGGTGTGCCATGTCTTGACAAAATATTTTTTATTAAAAATTTGGTCACTATTCTAGCATCATTATTAGGGGTTGCTACTGCTTCTATCCACTTGGAAACATAGTCCACAACTACCAATATGTATAAATTACCAAAAGATTGAGGAAATAGCCTCGTGAAGTCAATGCCCTATACATCAAAAAATTTAATTTCTAAGGTGTTAGTAAGAGGCATTTCTCGCCTCATGGAGATAGTTCCCATTCTTTGGCATATATCACATTTTCTTACCAGATCATGAGCATCTTTAAAAAGAGAGGTCCATAAATAACCTGATTGTAGAACTTTAGCTGCAGTTCTAGTTCCTCCAAAATGTCCTCCATAAGGAGCTTCATGAAAGGCAGACAAGATCTGTCGTGCCTCTGGTTGATCCACATATCTTCTTAGCAATCGATCAACATACTTCTTGTAAAGAAAAGGTTCATCCCAAAAGTAGCTTCTGGTCATGTGAAAGAACCTACTCCTCTGCTGAGAGTTGAATTCAGATAGGACATACCTACTAACCATGTATTTAACTATGTTAGCATACCATGGAGTCACGCCTTTAGTTATCAATAGTAGTTTTTCATCAGGAAATGCCTCCTGGATTTCTCCATTACTCTTATCTTGCACCTCTTATGGAAGTCTTGATAAATAGTCAACTACCAGGTTTTTTACTCCCTTATTGTCTCTAATATCTATATCAAACTCTTGTAACAAGATTACTCATTTAATAAGCCCTGGCTTAGCATCCTTCTTAGCAATAAGATACTTGATGGCAGCATGATCCATGTAGGAAACCGCCTTGGTCCTAACCAAGTAAGATCTCAATTTATCAAAGGCAAACACAACTTCTAGCAGCTTCTTCTCAGTGGTTGTGTAGTTGACTTAAGCTTCAAGTAATGTTCTACTAGAATAGTAGATGGTGTGAAATACCTTGTTGTGCCTCTGACCCAACACAACTCCAATTGCAAAATCACTTGTATCACACATTAGCTCAAAAGGTTTTGTCCAGTCAGGAACTTTCACAATGGGTGAAAAGATGAGAGCTTTCTTCAAGTGGTTGAAGGAGCTCAAACATTCTCGATTGAAGACAAAAGGCACGTCGTGCTGCAACAATTGGAAAAGTGGTTTGGTGATCTTTGAAAAATCTTTAATGAATCTTATATAGAAGCCAGCATGCCATAAAAAGCTTCTAAATCCTTTAATGTTCACTGGTGGGGGCAACTTCTCAATAACTTCTATCTTAGCTTGATCGACTTTCAAACCTCTCTTTGAAATTTTGTGTCCAAGAATAACTCCTTACTTGACCATAAAATGGAACTTCTCCCAATTCAACACCAAATTGTTCTCCTCATACCTTGTTAAAACTAAATCTAAGTTGTCTAAGAAATTCTGGAATGACTCCCCAAAAATAGAGAAATCATCCATAAATACTTCCATGGAACTTTCAATAATGTCTGAAAAGATAGCCATTGTGCACCTTTGAAAGGTGGCCGGAGCATTACACAATCCAGAAGGCATCCTTCTAAAGTCAAAGGTGCCATATGGATAGGTGAATGTTGTCTTCTCTTGGTCCTCAGGAGCTATGGCTATTTGGTTGTAGCCCGGGTAACTATCCAAGAAACAATAATACTCTTTCCCATCCAACCTATCAAGTATATGGTCAATAAAAGGTAGAAGGAAATTTATCATTCCAAGTTGCCTTGTTTAGCTTCATGTAATACATGCAAATCCTTCAACCAGTCATTGTTCTTGTGGGGATTAGCTTATCTTTTTCATTGCTAACCACATTCATGCCTCCCTTCTTTGGCATGCACTGAATAGGACTACCCAGACACTGTCAGAAATGGGATAGATAATCCCAGCATCTAACCATTTTATAATTTCGTTCTTGACCACTTCCTTCATGATGGTATTAAGTCTTATTTTCCTCTCAATACTATTCTTGGTATTTTCCTCTAGCAAAATTCTATGCATGCACACAGTAAGGTTGATCCCTTTTATATAAAAAATTTCCAAGTAATAGCATTTTTATGTTTCTTCAAAATATCCAACAGCTGGCCTTTTTGCTCTTCAGCCAAGTCTGTTGCAACAATGATAGGAAACTTTTGTCCTGCCTCCAAAAAAGCATTTTGTAAGTGGGCAAGCAGTTGCTTCAGTTCTAAATCAGGGGGTACTTTTATTGAAGGTGAATACCGCTTCTTATCACCAGCTGATACTTCCAGGACTTCCATAGCTTCCTTCTTAACAATGGGTTTACACATAGGTCCATACATGATACCCTCTTGCGAAACTTCTTCTTTTTATAGCTTGCCCAGTGCTTGAGTCAAGACCTCGCTCAACTTCAGTAATCTCTTGTGAACAATTCCTTCACAGCTGGAAATCATGGAACAATCTCAACCTCTTCATCAGGATATTATAGTGCATTGAGAACATTGAAAACCACTTGTTGTCCATTCACCCTCATGGCGAGTTCTCCTTTTTCAACATCAGTTAAAGTCCTTCCTAACAAAATGGGAATGTCCTTATTAGCATCAAAATCCATAATGTGAAGTCAGTAGGGAATACAAACTTGTTGACTCTTACCTAGGCATCTTTTATTTTTCCTTACGGGTAACAAATGCTTCTATATTCCAGCTGTAAGGTGATGGTTGTAGGCCTAGTTGCCCCTATCCCCAACTTCTTAAAGATAGATAGGGCATAAGGTTGATTCTAGCCCCTAAATCACATATTGCTTTTCCATAGAATGAAACTTCAATGTTACATGGGATGGTGAAGCTTCCTGGATTCTTCAGCTTGGGAGGGAGTTTTCCTTTGACCAATTGGCTACACTCTTGAGTGAGTTCTACCGTAGAAAATTATCCCACACTTTTTCTCTTTGTAAGCATATCCTTCATGAACTTAGAATAGTTTGGCATTTGTTTGATGGCTTCAATCAGAGGTATGTTGATGTGAACTTGCTTGAGTATCTCCATAAACTAGCCAAAATGTTGCTCTTTGTGATACGGTGGTAGAACCGACTATTATACTGGTGTTACGTTTGTGTTCACAAATGTTTCGGTAAGCAAGAGTCGCCACCGACTTTTCTTTTATCCAACAAAGGAAAGGGTGAAAAGAACAAAAAAAAAATACTTTTTCGAGAATTTTCTGAGTAAGGGGGTAGATTATGGAAAGGGAAGGTGTTAGCACCATTTCCATTCGTAGTTTTCTATTGGCTCATAGATGCTTAGCTCATTTTAAAGTACCTTGTGCTTTGTGTGTTTTGAAAAATATTTTGAAATGCCTTAGTGCAGCGATTCGCTTTATGATAACTCTTGTATCAGTCCTCAAGAGTGTTGATAAAGCGAATGTTTTTGAAATGTTTTGTGTAAGTGCAAAAAGTTTGTTTTTTGAGCATAACATCTAACAACTATCTACTTGTACTTGAAAAGGTTTATTCTTTTCCTCCTATCCTTTAGACATTGCTATCCTACTATTAGTGAGTAGGTATCCCTATCGTTGGATGTTGAGGGACAATCGAAGAGACGTACAGTCATAAAGGTAACATATGGAGACACTTTATCAAATTTGTCTAGGGACTAGATCATTTACCGAAAGGCAACTGTAGGGTCATCGAGGGACTATGATCTTTTTAATTTACGGGTCTTTGCTAAAGCGTCCCCGTTTCGAGGGACATGACTGTTTTATTTCCGAAGGCAACCAAAGTGGGGTACCCTAGAGGTGCATGTGTGCAATATGTATTATGTTCAATTATTTTAGTCTTGAGTTTAGTTTGCGAATGTTTAACTTTTAGTCTTTCCATACAAGCCTAGTTACTAACAGTTAATATTTTGCAGAACTTTAAAGTGCGGGAATTTAAATTCTACACTATTACAATGCTTCGGGGAGGGGGTATTTACATATTCAAATGGGGGGAAAATAAAGAAAGCGATAAAATCTTATTTTAATATATTACATCCCATCAGCAGATACAAAAATATGAAAAAGAAAAACTAGAAAGGAAATATGAATGTGCGCGTCTAAAACCCAAAAAATTTCTAAGTAAACGAGAAAATCTTTTTGTTTTTTTTTTGTTTATATTAAGAAAATACTTAAACTAAATTAAATAAGAAAAAACTAAATATACTCTTAATTAATTAAATAAAAGAAAAATGATTTTTAATTAATAAAACTAATTCTACTATTTTTTGTGTTTTTATTAAGAAAATCTTTGAATTAAATAAATCTAAGTCTAGTTGATTTTAAATTAATAAAATAATGTCCAAATAATTAATTAAATTAAATTAAATTAAGTTGAGAAAAACCTAAGTCTATTTAATATTTTTATTTTATTTTTTATGATTTGTTAAAAAAGGTGATTAAAATTAAATAAGTATGATAAAACAAACAAAAGAAAAAAAAGTGTAAATGGGCTTGGTGTTATGCAGCCAAAAAGGGGGGTGCTTATTTGAAATTCGTTAGGCCCATAAGTGAGGGAGCCCAGAATTTCGTCTAGATCCAGTGAGGAGCAGCTTTGAGGGTGCATGATAAGCTTGTGTGTTGGATACTTTGACTTGGATCAGAAATGCTTCTGATGGCTTGGATCTGATGATGTATGATGTACAATAGGCCATGAGGAGCACTAGATCTGCACACAATTCATTAGAAAAGATAAAAATGCTGGACCTATGATTCGAACGCATGCCCTCTCCTTCACACATGCGCGCCTTTACCAATTGAGCTGCTGCTTCAATTGTTATCATAACAAGTGCATAATATTATATACAAGACAAAGTCAAATATATCTGAAAACAAAAAAACGTGCGTGGATTTGAACTGGCCAATGGGAAAGAAACATGTATTGTGCCGGAGCCAATAACTCAATGGTGTCAGAGTCAAACTCCGGTCACCATCTCCGGCCGATTCAAAATTCTCCCCTGCAAAACAAGCAAACTAAAGCAAAACCAAGAGTCCTATCCTTCATAAAATCATGCGCTGATTTCGAATCTGGCCTTAGATTGACCTAAAAACACCTAGATTGAGAGCTTGAACCCTAATAGCCATGGATTTCCTAACAATGGCATCCATCGTTCTAGGTTCCAAACCTCTCATGCAAAGCATCTATATTTCCTTAGTGAAGGTCCTAAGCATAAATCAAAACATCAAAACATTACATAGCATATAGATCAAGAGATTCAAAATCAAAATTTTACCAAGGAAATAATGAATTGGATGGGTGTGTTCTGGGCGTGGAACGGCGTGGATGAGGAGCGATACGTACTCCTGGGAAGCTCAGAAGGTTGATGGAGGGCTTAAATTGGATTGAAACGGGTTGTAAGTGTCTGTTTGAATTTTAACAACTTTTCTATTTTTTTGCAATCTTTCGTGTGACTCCATGAGGTGTTTTCCAGCGTGTCTAAGGCTTGCAATTGTGACCCTTATATAGAGGAGATGGAAGGACCAAGGTTTCATGGAAAGAATCAATGCCATAACTATGTTTTCCAACCAAAGTCCAACAAATTAAAAATCTTCCAAATTTTGCCAAAACTTGCTCTTTCCTTACTAGCATGTACGTGGACACATCTTGCACGAATTCTAGGGCCTTAAGGCAAAGCAAAACAACAACCCAAATGCCAAAACCCATCTCTAAATATTTTATGCAATTTACTTTGTATTTACTTGAAATAAATCAAAATAAATATGAGAAAAATAGATAAAATTTGCAAGGCAAGGTAAAAATGAGATTAGGGGATTTCGATAAGGTCATGAAAGAGTTTGAAGTCCAAAATGTTAGGCCATTGCCTTAAAAGTTCAAGTATGATCAATGCATATTTCTTGAAATTTCCCAAATTTTCCCAACTTGGGCAAGCCATAACTTGATCAATTTTTATTTCATGATGATGATCTTTGACTTTTTGGAAAGCCCAAGATGTCTATTTCAATCCCTCTTTTTACCAATTTTGCATTTGAAGACTTGATCTTGATGTAAAACGTCTTAGAAAAAAGTGTCTTTTGTTAACTTTTTGAAAATGACCTGTAATGTATGAGCTTGTATATTTCAAATGGTGCACCTCTTCGACTTAAGGAAAAAAGAAAAGTTGTAGGGAGTGAGATTATTTTCAAAATGAGCTTTGGTTGGGAAAAAATGGATGAAGTATGTGAAAGTTATGTCTGGTCAAAGTTCAGTTGACTTTTCCTATAGAAACCCTAATTAGCAATTTTTGACTTTTGATGAATTAGGAACATTTATTGAGGAATCATGATCAACCCTTGATAAAATGATTTATATCACTTCAAAATATTGATGTTTACCAAAAATCATGAAGTTTTACTGTATTTGGGCCATAGTTGACTTTTGACCTAGTACAGGTGATTTTTAAGCATTTGGGCAATTAACTGAGCAAACTTGTAGTGGAAGGCATGAAATTTGTCATGGAAAATCTTGAAGGCATATTAGGAACATTTAAAACATTTGAGACTTTTGTAGATCACACATCTTGATGAAAAGTGAAACCCTAATTAGAGGTTCATTGCTTAGAAGGAGAGTTTGTCTGGTCAATTCTTGGTCAACCTTGAGCAATTGAGGACCTTTAGGAGCATGCCTTGAGTAGAATTGGGAGGGAAAATTTTGGGTTACAATAATCTTACTTTTCCTTCCTAATCCTTTGAGGGAAAGGAGGTGGTGATCTCTCTTAAACAAACTTCTTCTCTTTGTTCATCTTTGGCACGACTACAGGTTGATTGCCTATTTGAGAAGTCTTAACGGATATAATACTATCAACGGTCTCTTAAGTATTTCCAATTGAGGTCGGTTCCTCATTGGGTCCTTCTTTATCTTCAGAAATGTCTTGCTTAGGCAGGACTTTAACATTATCTTGTTCATGCAGGACTTCACTTGTCTCAGTGCCTTTAGGTAAGGATATTTCACACTCCTTATAGCTTCTCAACTTGATGTCCTTACAAGTTTCAACATTCTTTACTCTAGATGTAGTTGTTGGAGTTTCACTAGAGCTACAGAGTGCTCCCACAGGCCTTGAGCTCAAAGCAGTGGCTATTTTCCCCCACTTGGTTCTCTAGGTTTTTGATACTCACTCCTTATGCTATAAATTGATTTTTGGTCTCTTGAATAAAAGATTATAGAACATTTTCCAATTGGTTGTTGCCTTGATTTGCAAATGGATAGTTTGGTGCAACAAAACCAGGAGGAACTTGTGAAGCTTGGGCAGCTTGAGGATTTGTTTGACCTTGGACATTGTTCCATGAAAAGTTAGGGTGGTTGCGCCATCCTATGTTGTAAGTGTTTCTCTAGGGGTTGTTATTTCTGTTGTAGGTGTTTCCAATGTAGTTGACTGAAACTGGATTTAAAGGGCATTCCTTAAACATACATGCACCTCTACAGTACATACAGGCAACCGCAGACGTGTCTGTAACCACCTTCACAGATTCAGGTTTAGGTACTTCTAGAGTCATCATATTCTTCATCATTTAATGAATTTGGGCCACTTGAGAAGCAATGGCTATGGTTTCAGTGACTTCATGGACTCCAACAATAGGCTTCTTTTGAGTGACACTTGCATTTTTTCTTGCTACTGGCCATTGATAAGTGTTGGTAGGGATTCCCTCTATCAACCTATATTCTTATTCATAAGACTTAGACAAAAGTGCTCCTCCACTAGATGCATCAAGCATATTCCTAAAAGAAGGAATTAACCCATTGTAAAATGTTTCAAGCTGGATACAAATAGGGATTCCATGGTGAGGGCATTGCCTAAGTAATTCCTTAAATCTTTCCTAAGCTTCGAATAGTGATTCATCATCTCCTTTCCTAAATGAAGTGATCTCGTTTCTCATCTTTGCATTTTTGGAAGGAGGAAAGTATTTAGCTAAGAACTTCTTAGCTAGGTCATTCCATGTGGAAATGGAGTTAGCTCCAAGGAATTTAGTCAACTTTTGGCTCTATCCCTTAGAGAATAAGAAAAAAGCCTTAACTTGAAGGCGCCATCAGTCACGCCTGGATTACTATCCACATCCAGAAATTGCCTCAAGTGCAAATGAGGATCTTTATATGGAGAACCAGAGTATTGACTAATTGTTTGCAGCATTTGGAACATCATAGGCTTGAACCCAAACTGTGCTACAATAATTTTTGACAAGACAATGCCAGTACTCATAGTGTTAGGATAAAAAACACCATAGTATGTGATGTTACAGGCCCTATAATTAACAATATCGATAATATTGTTATAAGCCATGACAAAGATTTCCTCTTACTCGTCTGAATCAACTGGTGGTAGTATTTGTACTTTGGGCTCCCCTAAATCAACCAGATTAGCTGCAAGAAGAACTCCAGATGTGAGTCTAGCAAGTCTAGTTCTTCTCAGGGCTTTGAGCGTTCTTTCAGGTTCAGGATATCCATTGCAGACTAGGCGTAACAATTTGTGCATACAATATTGACAACACCTGTTGTGACACCAAACTACAGCAGAACGTAAAAAACTCAACTGCTTGATATAAAACAATAAAAATGAATACAAAATTACAAATGTAACAAAATTACTCCCCGGTAACGGTGCCAAAACTTTGTTGGTTGAAACCACGATTCTAAATTGTCACATTCAAGTATACAAGTTGTGATTGCAGCAAGTAATAAGTATAAGAGTATCATTCCCATAGGGAGTAAATGCTACTTAGATTTGACTTTGTAAAATTCTATTTTTTCAAATTAAGCATGAGTGAGAAATAATAATATTGATGGTGGTAAGTTCAGTGTTACTTAAAACAAGATTACGAGTAGTGTGAAAGAGAGTGAAGTGTAATAAGAGTGATTGAGTTGAGCTTAGATCCGTTAATATTATTTATGCATTTAAGAGTTAATGATGTGTGGAGTTGTGACAGGCAAGGTCAGAATGATCTTGTGGTGTATTTCTATAACATTCAGAATATACATGCAAGTATAAGGGAACAAATTTGTAATCCTCACTTATAACCCTAGTATACATTCTTTTAATAAATCTGATTTCGTTAATGGTTGCAGCTTCTTATATCTAAGTAAGCTAGTTCAAGTGAATATATCTATCCTACTTTTTCAACTATTTTTACTCATGGAATACGCTTGTTGTTGGATCTCTTTCAACACCAAGATGTTACCTATTTCTAAGTTGATCAATCGAAGAAGCAAGTTTTGCAACAACCAACACATGGCGAAGCAAGCACTAACCATACAACATATAACATAAACACACTTTAATATTAACTTCACTTAGATCAACTATAAATGTTTTATATCATGGCGAGCCAAGTAAAAACAATAAGCAAAGCTCTTATAATAAACATCAAAAGGCAAATTAAAATGACAAAAGATATAAACCTAAGAGAGGACTTGAAGGTCTCCTTGAGATGAATAATTTTCAGGAGGCAGCTCCAGTCATGCCATTGCTCATCAGTTCGCACCAGAATGGATGAGGAAAGGAGATTCTCTCACACTTCACTATTCAAGCACATAAAACTCTTTGTGAATATTTTCTTCGAACAACAGAACTCTATTCTCTCTTCAGCAAGCTTCTCTTTATATAGGCCAAGGGTTAGGGTTGGTATCTTGCATTGAATCATGGGCTTTTGCTTATGAATCACTTCAAGCCCAAATGGAATTGCTCCAAAACACAAACAACTACTAGACAAACAAGGAAGTCGTACAAAGGGGACAATAGTGGGGGAAAAGATAGCGTGTGGTAGAATTTGTAGTAGGTGCAGGCGACGCTTGTCTGACTAGAGTAGGGTACGGTTGTACTTATTTTTGTCTTCTAGGTCCTCCACTATCATCTTTGAATTTGAATAACTTTATCCTCTTTTTTTGTACCACCAAGTTTTCCCTCCTTTATTTAGTCTTCCATGCTTTCCTTATGGCCAACATCTTCCCTTATTGAATTTCTCTTGCCTAATCAATTTTTCTCTAAATAGTCATCTTGCGCAACTTGCAGTAGTCCAACTTTGTCTTGCCTCTGCTAACCTTTGTTCATACAAAAACACAATTAAAAGCTAAAAAGTGGAGCACCTATTTTGTTGCACACTAAACATTAAATTAACTCTAAAATGCAAGAAATTAAACTAAAAATAAATTAGAATACTAAAATAGCAAATAATAAATTCATGCATTAACTCACAAAATATGTGTTAACAGTAGATCTCCATTGAAGCTTATTTTCATTGTCAGAAGTATTTTTTTTGTTTTCATTTTGTTGTGTTTTCAAAAAATGTACCTTGTAACCTCTGTAACCTAAATAATGAGATGATTGGGGTATAAGGACTGAATGAGGCCAGGGTTCATTTTGTTTTATGTGCTTGTGTTTTGATTCTTGTTGCGTAATCATTTTTTCTCATGATTTGTTCGCACCTTGAGAGGATTGTGAAATTGGCGTTTGAATTGGGGCTTTAGGGTTTCTATCTTGCTCATTACTCCCTCTGTTCCGTATCACTTTTAGAATAATTTTTTGTTCCTTTTTAATTGTCATTTGTAAAGTTCAAGGAAGTATTAATTGCACTTTTGTCAAAATTACCCCTAGTCATTTATTATATATATATATATATATATATATATATATATATATATATATATATATATATATATATATATATATATATATATATATATATATATATATATATATATATATATATATATATATATATATATATATATATATATATATATATATATATATATATAGAGAGAGAGAGAGAGAGAGAGAGAGAGAGAGAGAGAGAGAGAGAGTCAAATGCATGTGACAAATAATCAAGAGTATTATAGATATAGGTAAAAAGTCTAAAAGTGACAATTAAAAAGGAACGGATGGAGTATTGTTTACCACGATAGATTTTCTTTCTTGCATTTTTGGTGCTTGGATCATTATTGGGTTTTTTGCAGGTTTAAATGATTTTTGTTTGGGGTTCAATTCTGGGCCACCATGGTTGTTTCTTTAAAAATAATGAAAGAAGTGAAGTGTCTCTTTTGGTGAGATAAAAGACGTGCGAATTTAGAAAGAGAGAGAAGTTTTGTTTTATTTTTCATCAGATATGTTGTTTGTTCATTTTTTATTGGAACGATAAAAGAACAATAAGTATAGTAAATTCCATTTCATGTAGGCAGCTCCATCCTATTTTCTTAGTCATTCTTTTTGACCTAGGGTTTTGATGTTGTTGGATCTATGGGCCTCCGATCCACAGGGCCAGACACATCCTTCCCTGGCCATCCCTTATTTTTTTAGTTGCACCCATCTAGTTGGGTGATTTATTATTATTGGGCTTCATTAAGCTTAGCACATTGCCTTTTCTTTTGTTGGCAATTTCTTGACCAACTCCATAGTTTTCTAGCGCACAATGTAAAATTCTAAAATTTCTCTCAGAGTTTGGAAATACATATCCAGAAGCATCCTAAAATACACGAAATACATGCGTAAGTGAATCTCACCTTCATTTTGTCAAAAAAAATTCCATAAAATTTGATGTATTATTCTCACCTTTATTTTGTCATTGTACTGTTTATACCATAATTCCAACAATTTGATATGGTGAATATCAAAGTATATATACAAGAAGCAAAGTTAATGAATAAAATATTGTATTAATTTTTATAACAATTTATAAACTAACTACATCACCAAAATATTAAGTAACAAATTGCATTTGTCAACGCATGCACAACATTAATATAATATAGTGAAATGGTGGTTGCAGGTAAAATCGGAAATGCAATTCTAAAAATACACTTTCTGAATCAATTTTATCGTAAAATGGGGCAAAATTGGGGCGTAGCTCAAAAAACGAATAAAATATATGTGTGTGGGGTGTTTCCGAAAATACATTTATGGGATTAATTGAAATTTAACAAAAAAAAATATGCGTCTCGGAAACACACTTCCGGTAATGCTGGAGCAAAATTGAACTTTCATAAAGTGTTTTTCAACTATACATTGGGGGTAAGATATTCCCTCTTTTATTTTTGATATTTGCTTTTAGTTTATTTTTTTTTAAATTGCTTTTAACAAAAAAACAACATTAATAGATTTTAGAAAACTTTGCTTTAATTTCACAAATAAATAAAAATAGAATTTAGGTTATTATTAATAAAGTGTTTTTAATAAATTAAAATGCATTGTTTTCTATTCAAGATAAATAAGAATAAATTCGTTTAAATGATTAATTTAGGTCTTTTATTCAAAATTAGACTTTTGTTTATCAAATTAGTCAAAATATTTTCTTTTGAGACATTGAAGAGATAACTTGGTGCTTGGTTTGAATTGCTTGATTCTTCTTTGGATGCTTACTTGTATGGCTATTAATGCTTGATATTTTATTTGTATGGCTATTTATTTGGATAACATTGGTTGTTAAGCAAGATAAAAATTAGTGTGCGACAAAATTAACCTTTTTCCATAATAAAACGCTTGATCAACATCAAATGAATTTACAAAACCCGATGCAAATAAACTCTTGGCTAACACCAAGCCCTTTTCAAAACCGTTTCATACTAAAATCATTTTCATAAAATAGTAAAACTCTTGATCAACACCAAGTTCTTTTCACAATCAAATGTTCAAAATACATTAAATAAACAAATCTTGATTGGTCTCACAAATTTCCTAAAAAAGATTTTGAGATGTAAAATGAGAGGTCTGGACGTACTTGTCCTTTCAGCTTCCTGAGTACTTAGATTGTTGGTCGTACTTAGTTTGTATTCTGATGCTTGCCTTCCATATAAAAACAATCTTAATTCATCAAACTTATTTTTTCGTCTTTGCGCGGCGTTGAACACATTTTCATAAATGAATGTGTTTTAGCCATTTCGACGTGAAACAAACAAAGGCTTTAACCTCCAATAATGAGTAGCAAGAAAAGGTTTAACTACTCAAAATGTCTAAAGAATCACTCCTTAAAATCAATTAATAAATTTGTGGTTTTCTATAATGAACTACAGAGTTCTGATTTTCTCATTGTACCATGAGAATACGTAGGCACAGGATATTGAAATCTTGGTGAGCACACTAAAAAAACAAAAATCCTTTCTATTCTCTTACTCGCAATAAATAGAAGATCGCAAACGATTCACACTAAGACTCATTTGAAAAACTAACTAAATGGTTCTCATTGAGTATAATGGATGCGAGGGGTGTTAATACCTTCTCCTTGCATAACCGACTCCCGAACCCGTTCTTGGTTGCAACGACCATTTTTTATTTTCTTTCTTAGGTTTTATCGATATTTTCCCTTTCCTTTAGAATAAATAAAGTTCGGTGGTGACTCTATTGTATTTCGAGTGTTCCTTACGCTCGGTATTTTTGCACCGCGACAAAAATCTATAGGGATTTTGAAAAAGATTGAGTGATTAACAATAAAAGTATGGAGCTTAATACAATCAATAGAGGGAACAATGAATAAAATGGCCTTAAGGTAATCCAGATACCTGAAGCCCAAAATAAATTAACATTAGAAGATGGAATAGAGGGGTGTAATGAAGCAAGCAACGACCTCTAGTTAATGGGGGAGATATGACCAAACAAATAATGGGCTTATACAGTTTCCTATTCCTAAACCTAAAAAATAGTCAGTAATAACTCATACTAGTGTTTACCGTGAAAATTGGTAAACAACCGTTGATATTCCAAAAAGAGTTATTTTGGTTACTTGCAGGATTCATCATTTTGATCCTAGGACATATGCTAAGTGTTTAGGGGGTTTGAATAGGTTTAGATGAAAAGGTTCGACAGGACATTAAGAGTAAAGGTAAGATGAAGGTAAAAAAACTTAATAAAAACGTAAGTAAATTTAATTTGCAGTAATTTAAAAGGGCTGTAGTGGTAAAGTTTGAAGAGAAAAGTTAAATGGCAAGAATTGTAAAGAAATGTAAAAGACTTTGATTGAAATAAAGTATGGTGATTCACACGTACATTCTCAATATTCTTTCTCTCATAGCGGGTACTTGAATAAAATTAAATGACTTGTACAATAAGTTGAACATGCGAAATTTTACACAAATTTCCTATATTTATACTGGTAATAAGTAACTGTCAAACGGTTGCTTCGTCCTAGGATGAGGACAAGTGTCCTCTGCATGTTCTTCGACCTCTATCTTCACGCATCGTTGCTTTTCCTAACTGTCCAGCAAACTGTCTTTCCCTCCTTTCTTCTAATTCAAATCCACTTGCTGCTAATACAAGAGCCTCTCGTTCGAAGACTGCCTTTAACTTAGAAAATTATCTAAGTGTTTTATCCTTCTTAACAAGGATGACTTCGACGTAACCCCTTGTATAGGCTCTTCCGTCGAAGTGTCTTTAGCTTAGATTTCCTCAATCCATTTTTTAGCCAATAAGGCCAATATGTGTGAGTGTCGAATGTAGGAGCTAACAAATTTTCCCCCAAGAATGTCAATTTCGACACAAGGAGAAATAACCATTCTTTGATATTTCTATTTGACACCTGTCCGTTTCTTGGTCACACAAGTTCGTAGTAAACTTTTCATATTCTACCAACTACTGCTGACATCAAAGCCATCATTACACTTTTCTCAATATGTCACTATCAGTCAGCCATTACACGCTGCCATGATGACCATTATCCCTATAACCTAGGAAAGCATGGCAAGCGTTCCCATCACTCGTCTGTACAAATGCTTCAACGATCACTATGTGTCCCACTCACTCTGCAGCATTAAATGACTTTGAGGGAAAACACTCTTCTCTGGCTTCTATAAATAGCCATGAACATCTCCTTTGGAATTTTTCCCAACAGTCTGATATTCCTCGTCTCTTTGCATTTACAAAGAAATCTTTAAAAACTTCATCTTTCTCATAATATTTCTACTAACAAAACCATGGACTTTCTCTCCAATGCTCCAAACAACCCAAAGACAAAAGATGCCTCTGATTCATGACAACAAATAGGTGTTTTTCCAACCATCTCCGTTCCTGCTTCGACTGGGGAGCGAAGGTTTGTTCCTGAACTTATGACTAAAGAAGAACGTGACGCATACAACTCACAGGTACTCATTCTTGTTATATATTCTTGAAAAATCTATGCTATGTCCGGCCCGTTGTCTGTTTGTTTTGAAAACCCTTAACACAAAAATGCCTTTTTCCCAACTCACCCTGGACTCAAACCCATATTGTGCGCAAAGAAGCCCAGGAAAAAACCTGAAGATGCAACGCCTGCCAACCAACAACATTCCCATATGAAGGAGGATATAAACCTCCAGTTCATGAACAAAGGGAATAAAATCTTTAGGTCTTGCCCTATTTTGACCTCAGAGTACTCAGAGTGGCTATCTAAGATGGAAGCAGCTCAATCATAAATCTGGGAAGATATGGGAATTTATGACCTAGTCATGCTGTCGAAGACTGGTTTAGCTTATTGTCCTCTTATGTTGGTGTCCTCTTTGTATTTTTGGGACAACACGCATTACACCTTCCATTTACCTTGTGGAATGGTGACACCCACTCTTTTTGATATTGCAGCCATCACTGGCCTTCAACCAACTAGTGATTACTTCGACCCTGATGATATGTCTGAAGACACCATTGGGTTTTCAGCCACGAAACCCACTTATACCACCTTCATCAACCACTTTCACGATAAATCAACTGATGTTGTCTATAAGGTGGAACGTACATCTTTCTTAGCTTTATGGTTATCTCACTATGTTTCTGCACTAAGTCACTCCAAGTGACAAAGAAAATGCTTACTCTGGCTACTCAACTTCACCATGGCTATAACCTTTATTTGGCTGAATTAATTCTAGCCAATCTTTATGAGTCCATCAGTAATGGTGTGACTCAACTTAAAGTTATAGGCGATAGAGCAAGTATGCTTCTTTCTGGCCCTTTCCGGCTTCTCCAACTTTGGCTTAACGCCACTTTCGAATCATTTCTTCCTCATAAGAACACAATTAATGAGAAGGCTCTAGAAATTCTCAATAGGAGGGTCGAAGGAACCAAATTGGTTCTATTGAATCTGACAGATGAAGGCCAACAATTTCAAAAGGCTTTTATCAGCTTTGTGATGATATTTGCAAAGCGAGACGAGTTTGTTTCGACCATGGCTCCATTTGCTAATCGAAAGGTTGGTCCATAATGGTTTACTCGACCATATCCCTCGATTGACGATCATGTTGAGGAATATGTATCTATTTGGGAGTCCTTTTTATGCCCAAGGATTATGCCACTGAGATTCAAAAGTTCCAAGAATCAACTCAGCTTGATCTCTTACTAGCCGAACCTTGTTTCTCTCCAGTTTGGCATTATCTAATCGCTTCCAAATCCCATCTATGTTCGAGAAAATTCTTTGCTATACTATAATATAGACTATTCTGAAGAGGCTACCACCAAGAAAATTGGTAGGTATGTTGGTCGAACTGTTTTGACCTTGTTCGAGTTCAAACCCAACTTCTTGTGCTCAATCGTCTTCGAAGACTGGTGGATGCAATACTACGACGAAGAGTTCTTCGATGCCCAAGATTTCTCCAACCATCTTCAAGATGCTTTCGTGTTCGTTTCTGACAAGATTAAGAAAGGTACTCTTTATTCCCAAAGCAAATGCTTTATTTTATTTTAATTCAATCTTACGATATCTGGCTCACATTTGCTTATTTTTTAGCTGTTAAGAGAACCATTCCAAAACCATCTACCAAGAAGGTCATTGAAAGCTCAAAGGGAGGAGGACCATCTATGAAACCCCCACCATAGGTAAATACTTTTCATGATCAATTTCTTTTTAAACTATCAACACTAATGCTGACGTTTTCGACTTCTTTCCTTCAGGCTACTAAACAATCTACACCAACAAAGAGAAAAGTTCAAGAAATTGAACTTTCTTATGATGACGAAGACACACCTCCTATCCCTCCCAAGAATCAAAAGTTAAAGAAAACAACTCCCGTCCCTGAATCTCGTCCAAAAACCAAAATTAAAGTTACGGCTAGCAGGCCTAGACCTGCTCCCACCATCATCCAAGAACCAACTGAGCAGGAAATAGCTGCCAGGATGAATGATCCAAGTGAGAGCGACAATTCAAGCCCTGGTATTGAAGTTTCTCCCAATGTAATAATTTCGACCATCGAAGACTATTCTTTGAATCATTTTGTAATAATTCTAACAACAATCTATTAATCTTCAGGATACTGATGGTACTTCTAGATAGGTTCCCACACATGTAGAAGATTTTACCCCAATAAACAGTGAAGGAAAACCTACTCACAAGCCTTCTTCAGCAAATGGATCTTTTTTAAGTTCAGCCAATGAAGTGAACCAAACTTCGGAACACCAAGTTGAAGTCACTGAGGACCAAAATAAAGAAGTCCTTAGTAAGGAAGATCTTGATTTGCAACATGCTAATCTGAGAACTTCGCCTGCTGCAGATGATGATTAGGGAGAAGAAGAAGAAGTTGCTAATGATGAAGTTGAAACGGAAATGGAATGCATCCAAAATGAAGAAGAGGATAATCTTGCAAATTATGAGAGAGAAAATACTACAGAAAAGGAAGGGAATCCCGCAAATGTCGAAAGTGCCCATGCTGATAATGTGGCTCATGCCACTAATGAAAATGTTCCTTCGACGGGGTTCCGCACCAAAGAAGATTTGGCACTGCTAAAAAAGAATAATCCTCTTGGCTATCTGAACGCCATTCTTGAAAGTAGAGAAACTTCTTCTGACCAAATCTGTGATGTTTCGACTGCATCTGGTAAGTCTACTTCGGCTTCTCCCATTGAAGAAACACTTTAAAAGGTTAAGGCTTAAATTTTCAAAAGGGACCTGATGTTGACCTTAGAGGGAGAACCCACTGCCCCTTCCTTTCTAAAAAGCACTCTTAAAGCCGTTGATCTCCTTGTTGTTTCTCCTGAAATAGCTAGCATCATCTTAGACCTAACTTCGATCATTGATCACACTTCATCTGACTACACTCGTCGCATGACTCTCAATCTCAAAATTGAAGAGGTAAATGGCCATGTTTCTGATGTCTGGGTTGCTTCTGCTGAATCAACTTCGAGGTTAAATGAGCTATCGAAAGGACAAGAAGCCAGGAAAAAAGAGGTCAAGGAGATTAACCAGAGCACTGCTAGCATGAAATCTCAAATCAAAGAACCGGAAGCTAAGATTGTTGCGAATGACAAACATAGAGAAGAGCTTCTTGCCAGCAATGACTCTGAGAGCCAGGAGGAACTTAACAGTGGACTGAAGTATGCTGAACAAGCCTAAGCCTTGGATGCAAAGATTGAAGCTCTCCACCAATCGAGGGCTTTATGTGAAAGGCGCTTGGAACTTCAGAAGATCAAATATCTCCAAATTAAGGATGCTCTTCCATTTTGACTGGACTTCTTTTTTTTATACCACCATGTTTTTTGTAGAAAATGTTCGAACCCTCAGAATGGGTATATGTAATGTTTTGGAGCCATTTTGGCCAACTTAATGAATTATCCATTTTGGCTATATACTTCGACTAAGATCAATTGCTGGTGATTTTAACTTCTTAAAGTGCAGGTTTATATTTTTTCAAATATTTACCATTTACTCTCAAGAGTCTTTTATCTTCACTTAACTCTTCGATCTCATAAGCACCACCAGAAAATACCTGGATAATCTTGAAAGGTACTTCTCATTTAGGAGACTATTTTCCCATGCTCCTATCTTTTCGATCCATTGGGAGAATTACCTTCCACACCAAATCTCCAAGCAAGAATATCTTGGGTTTTACTCTCTTATTATAAGATTTTTCCACTCGTTTCTTCTGTATCCTTAAGAGGTCGAAAGCTCTCAGTCTTTCTACATCTAAATCAACCAGTTCATCTAACATCATATTCCAATAAGATTCAGAAGGAATATCTTGATGTCTCTGAATTCTTGTTGACTGCAGACAGATTTCTACTGGTAACAGTGTCATGACCATAAGTTAATCGAAATGGTGTCATATTGGTAACTTCTTTAGGAGAAGTACGACATGCCCATAAGATTTGGTCTAACGTCTTATGACAATTTCTTGGATTTTTTCCTACATGATTTTTTATTAAGCCAATCACTACTTTATTTGCCACTTTGACTTGGCCATTGGCTTGCGCGTAATAGGGTGTAGATGTTAATAGCTTGAATCCCATTTATGTAGCAAACTCTTGCATTTTTCGACCAGTAAATACTGATCCTCGATCAGTTGTTATTGTCTCAGAGATTTCAAACCTATATATAATGTTCTTTTGAATAAATTCAATGACATTTTCTTGGTCTACACTGACTAAAGGAATTTCTTAAATCCATTTAGTGAAGTAGTCAATACCCGCCAATATATATTTTTGGCTTTTAGATGATACTGGTCAAATCTCACCAATAAGATCCAAAGCATATCCCCTAAAAGGCCAAGGTTTCACAATTGAGTGAAGTTCGCTTGCAGGTACATGCTGGATGCCTGTATTTATTTGACATTCTTTGCACCCTTTTGCAAACTCAACACAATCTTTCAACATAGTAGGCCAATATAATCCTTGTCGAAACAACAACCATTTCATTTTATGGCCTACTTGATGTGCCCCACATGCCCTAACATGTGTAGTCGAAAGGGCTATATATGCCTCTGTTTCACTTAGGCATTTTAGTAGTACTCCCTTAGGCGTCTTCTTGAATAACTCATTTCCCATTAGAATATAACTCAATGCCCTATACTTTGTCTTTCGTTCTATCAAAGCTGTTGGATTTTGAAAATAATCTACTATAGGCTTTCTCCAATCTTGCTCTGTTAGATTGTCTATGAACGAAATCTCGAAGTTTTCTTGGTCAGCGTACCCTAGCTTTGTAGTTTCCAAATCTGTTGGAGACGACTTGGTTGATACTACCCTTCCTCTAACTTTGATTGCTTGTTGCAATTTTTCTTTTGAAATTTTATACCCAGATTCGATCTGTGCTAAGTCATTAGCCACTTGATTTTCTAATCTTGGTATATGTCGAATGTTGATCACTTCAAATTTTTTCAACAAGCGATTGGCTATTACAAAATACATGATCAATTTTTCTCTTATACATTTTTATTCTTTTGTAACTTGCCTTATTACTAACTTTGAGTCTCCCATTATTTCGACTCGAGCTGCCCCCAATTCCAACAAGATTTCAAGGCCAACAATTAAAGCTTCATACTCAGCCTCATTGTTCAAACAAGAACCTTCGATCTTGTATTTGAATTTTGTTGGAATTCTATTTGGAGAAATAATTATAACTCCCACTCTAGTTCCATCTTTATGACTGGAACCGTCGAAGTATAACTTCCAGGGTTCAATCTCCAAGTAATTTAAGGATTCTTCATTTATTGAGTGGTCGACTATAAAGTCTGCTACCACTTGTCTCTTTACAGCCTTGAGCGGCATAAAGGTTAGTGAATACTCATTCAATGCAAGTGCCCATTTGTCAACTCAACTGTGCCAGATGTTTTCAACAACATATATTTGAAAACATCAAAATGAGACGAAACATAAACATCAATTGGTTTAATATATTGCTTGAGTTTTGTACATGAGAAGTAAAGACATAAACATAGTTTTTCAACTTCACTATATCTAGTTTTGCATCATTTAAAACTCTAATGAGGTAGTAGATGGGCCTTTCGACACCATTCTCATCCTCTTGAAATAACATACTTCCTAAAGTTTTATCAGATGCAGCTACGTACAATCTCATACTCCTATTTCTACAAGGAGGCGCCAAAATAGGTGGCTTGGTGAGGTATCCTTTGATTTTGTCGAAGGCCTCTTGTTGTTCTTTCCCCCATTTGAATCCTCCTTTGTTGAGTCGAATTAAGGGTGATAAGGCTTGCGTTTTTCCACTTAAGTTGGATATAAATCTCCTCAGGAAATTTATCTTGCCAAGTAGAGATTGCAATTCCTTCTTGTTTATTGGTGATCTTGCCTCCAAAATGGCCTTGGTCTTGTTCTGGTTTATTTCGATTCCCTTTATGCAGAAAGTGCATTTTAGAGAATTCATCTTTAGACCATAGCTTCTCATCCTTTCGAAGGATTGTCGAAGATGGTCTATGTGATTCTTCCCTGAAACGGAATTGACAGCAATATCGTCAATATAAATCTACATGGAAGTTTCAATAAAATCATGGAAGATAGAATTCATTGCTCTTTGATATGTTGCCCCTGTATTTTTTATGCCAAAAGGCATTACTACTCATTCGTAAGTGCCTAAAGCCCCAGTGCATTGAAATGTTGTTTTCGATACATCTTCTTCAGCAGTGAAAATCTGATTGTACCCAAAGTATCCATCAAGCATACTCATGTACTCGAAACCAGTGGTAGAATCAACAAGCATTTCTGCCACAGGTATTGGATATTCATTCTTGGGTGTTGCAACATTTAGATCTCTAAAATCAATGCACACCCTTAAGGTACCATTTTTATTTATAACAGGTACTATATTTGCAATCCATTCGACATACCTAGTTGTTCGGATGAACTTGCACTTCAGCAGTCTCTCGACTTCCATTTTGATCTTCGACAAGATCTCTGGTGAAAAATGCCTTGGGGTTTGCT
The DNA here is from genome assembly GCA_948472305.1 of Vicia faba. Taxonomy (NCBI): domain Eukaryota; kingdom Viridiplantae; phylum Streptophyta; class Magnoliopsida; order Fabales; family Fabaceae; genus Vicia; species Vicia faba. Next base: position 1,524,572,956 of record OX451737.1, read on the forward strand.
TGACAGGCTTTTTCCCAGGCTTTATTGGCAATTGAAGTTCCACCAATCCTCTGTCGAGACCAGGCATTTCATCATAATCCCATGCAAAGCAGTCTTTAAACTCCTTCAACAATTGGACTATTTTGACTCTGAGCTCTAGATCTATCTTTGCACTAATATATGTTGGTATCTTCACCATTCCTTCGGCCAAGTCTATTTCTTCAAGAGGATCTTGCGCTAGCATTCTAATATTGCTTGCTAGTGGATCCTTCTCGAAACTTAAAGGCTCATCATTATAGATGGCATCTAGCCTCTAGCCTTGCACTTCCTCCTCTCTTGAGTCAGGTGGTTCTAGGTCAAAATCTTTCCCAGGGCCTCCTGGAAGTGGCACTTGCTCATTGGCTTTGACAGCCATATACTTCACTTCGGCCTCTAAGGCCGCTATCATTCTGTTTTCGGCTACATATGCCAAAATCCTCTACAATGCTTGTGACTTAGTCATAATCACTGAAATCACTTCCCTTGCCTGTTGGCTGTATATCATCAATCCCTCTGTAATCGAAGTTTGACAAATCCTCCATATCCCATTGGTATCCATGATCTGAGTGTAAGTATAGGGAGCAGAAAGCGCTAGGTGCTGGCGCCAAGTCAAAGTCTGGAGGATTACATGGCCTTATGTGAGCCAAATTTCTATCGAAGCATGTTCTGTCGACATTGTTGACTTCGACCATATAGTAACTTTGATCAGCTTCAATGTTTTCTACTATGCCATCTGGCGCCAGATGGTAACACGCTGATGTATTGATGATGTCACTGCATCTATGCCATGGATCCACTCCCTATCTGCCTAGGAGCAAATTGTAATTGGGTTTTGCTTAGATGACCATAAACATTGTTGGTCGAACTATGGTTCCCACTTTGAGGTCTAATTATATTACTCCCATTGTAGTCCTAATTCCACCTTCATAGTTTGATAAAACCATGTTATGGGGCTTGATATCTTCATCTCCCTTGCCCAGATTTCTCAGCATATATTGAGGGATTATGTTAACTGTGGTCCCACAATCAACCAAGACTTTGTTGATGGTCGCCTCCCCTATTTTTGCCCTTATGATAAAGTGTTTGAGGTGATTCCTCATTGCCTCAGTAGGAAGCTCGAAGAAGGCATTTTGCTCTTCTACACATCCATTGTTCATAACATAGTAGCATATTGGCCTATGTTTGGCCATTTCTTGTTCGACCTCCCATTCTGTCTCTTCGACTTCGACCAGTTGGCCATATTCTCAGGGCAGCATAGACACCATATTTACCATGATGTCTAATGTAACATCAGACCTAGAATCATATTCTTCTTTCGATTCACTTTGCTCAGGCCATACCAGCCTTCTAGCAATTGGGTTTTTCTCCAAAGGCATTTTTGGTTTAGCCTTTTCTTTTCTTTGGTAAACAACTGTAGATCTTCCAAAAAGAGTTATTTTGGTTACTTGCAGGATTGATAAGTTTGATCCTAGGACATATGATAAGTGTTTGTTTCTGGTTAGGTCCCTTCTGCAGCTTCTCTTTCAGCCTTTCTCCGTCTTTGATACCTTCTCCATTGAGAGCGGGTCATATGGTTCTTTCCTTTGTAATTATTTGACACGTAAGCAACCCTGTTTGTTGTTGTTGACTGAAATTCTTTTCTGTAGGACAAAGAGGATCCTCTTGGCATATCAAATGTTTGCCATTTTCCCTTGTTAGGACTTTTTCTATTTGTTGTCTTCTACCAAGTGTCCACAGGAACATTTGTTGGAGGCTTGAAGGTCGATGGCCTATTCACTTGGTTTAGTGACCCCTTTTGGTATCCTCTTCTGGGGTCGTACCTTAATTCAGGATCCATGTTAAGTTAGGAAATGTTGCCCATTTTTTCTTTGCTGCACACACACCTTGTATGTGCTCAGCAGCTTTCTTGTCGAAGATAGAACTGCATCTTGGACCCATCATAACCTCTGACTTCTTTTTCGGGCATATGTGTAGAAAATCGGCCAGATTTTCATTCTCTTTAGGAAAAGCAAGCTTGTTGATTTACTCTTGTCTGATGTTGTCTTCTGAATCTGCAACTTTAGGTTCAGAAACTTCAACCATATTTATTTCCACGTTGTTCTTTCCAGATATACTTAGCTTCTGCATCTTGGCCTCTAGGCTTTCTGTCAAACCTGTGACAGCAACCAAGTAGGAACTTTTAGTAGTTCCTTTACTTGAACCTTCAGTGGTCCCCTTGTTTAGGCCTTCAATAGCCTTTTTTTGTACCTCTTCAATGACTTTTCTGCTAACGTCCTCAGTGAAACTGCCAAAACATGTTTGTTAATGAAGTTTTCCGAGACTTCGACCATATTTATGTATGAAGGTTCAGCATAATGAGCATCTGCCTGCAATGGGTTTGCATTAATCTTCATGGGTGGTTTGTCAGCAAACTTGAGTCTGTCGTCTTTGATTGCGCCTTGAACGAGATCCCTGAAAAGAAAACATTAGGAGGTTTTATGGCCTAAAAAATTATGATATTTACAAAAACCTCAATTTTTCCTTTGCTCTAAAGGAGGCATTTTTTCCCCTGGGGGCACTATCATCTGGCCATCTTTAACTAACAAGTCAAATATTTCGTCACATTTTGTGACGTCGAAACTATATGTTTTCTTTGGGAACCTATCACTACTCTTTTCAGATTCAGTAGGATTCTTCCCATTTGAGGGTGTTAAAAGTTTACAAGAATATGGTGGCCCTTGATTTAATTCTGCTAGATCGACCTCACTCTCTTTGATAGTTATAGAATCACTAGGTGTCTCTGGATTGTCATCATCCATTTCGACATATGCTACTCTTTCTCTTCGTTGATTTTTATTTGCCTTAACTTTTTCAGCCTTAAGGCGTTCCACCTGTCGAACTCTATCGGCCAATTGGGCCATATCTCTCAGGTATTGGGTATCTAATTTCTTCCTAATGGAATAATCTAGCCCAAGTGCAACAATTTCGACCAACTCATGTTCAGGAACTTGTGTAAAGCATCTGGCTTTGAGTAGACGAAATCTGTTCAGATACTCATCAATTGGCTCAGTGAATCTCCTCTTCACACTAGCCAGTTCTTTCAAACTTATTTTGGTTTGTCCCACATAGAACTGTTCATGGAACAATCTTTCCAACTGATTCCAATTGTGGAACGAATTGGCTAGGAGTGTGGTAAACCAAGTGAAGGAATTTCTAGTTAAGGAACTTGGGAAATACTTAATCCTAAGATTCTCATTATTTGAGATTTCCCCAACCTCTATCAAATATCTTGCCACCTGTTCGACAATGGGCTCTGTCGTATCCCCTGAAAACTTGGTGAACTTTGGAAATTTCCAACTAGGGGGTAAATCTGATTGCAAGATATAATTTGATAATGGAGATGTAAAGTTTGGCCTATGAAAGCCAATGTTTACTCTATTCAGTGCCATAATTCTTTCGACCATGGTTGTCAAGTTATTATCTACTGCATGGTTGTGGTGTCGAACCTGCTGTATTACTTCATCAACATTTTGGTTTCTATTTACCACAACTATTCCTTGTTCGACAGCTCTTGGGATTTGTGGGGAAACTCTGGGTACTTCGACCCTAGGTTGTTCGACTCTATGGTTTATCCCATCTGGCTGTAGATTTTGGTTAATGGTCATGTCATCCTCTAAGACAACACCCTGATTTCCTCTTATCAGCTCTCTTTGGGTGTGTCGAATAGGTTGAGGAACCCATAAAAATTTGGCCATGTGCGTCATTTACGCTTCCATTTGCAGATTCGACTGGGTGGTTTTTTTGTATTAGAGGGTTAAGTACTGTACTCAAGGTTTGTGCCAACATTTGCACCATGTCATGGTTACTCTCATCCATTTGTTGCCTCAAAATTACTGCAGAAGCATTTATGAGGCTTGGCGTTATATGGGACGTCCCTCCTAAGAGTTAGTTTCTACCCAGATTTTCCATACTAGTTCCAGACCCCTGCAATGGCGAAGATGCACTTACCAATGGTTCTGAAAATATGGATGAGGCATTCATAAGGCTTGCCATTTCAGTGGTTGGCATGCCATAGGGTTGCTCTCGACCCATCCAAGCTGTCAAAAACCCTGGAGGGACATAAGGTCAAACTCCCAGATTTCCCCTTGGTGGGGGTGTTCCTGGTGGACCCCTAGGACCTATATAAGAAAGTATTGGTCCTATTTGTGTAACCGTCAATGCTGGTGTCGAACCAACCGTTGATGGCATAGGTTCACTAACTGTTGGTATAACCGTAGTTCCATTGCCATGAATTGGTGGAGGCATTTCTCCGCTACTTGGGTGATTAGCCATTCTTCTATTTCTTCTCTTAGGTATGTATTCTTTGGTGGTTGTTTTTCCACTTCTCAATAACATACAACACTCTTTGATAGAAAGGAAATTACTTAAAGCATTTATGATAAAACTGTTTTTTATCAAAGTTTATAAAAAAACAAAAACTTAGCAACGTCCCACTGGGCGTGCCAATTTGTTTACCGTGAAAATTGGTAAACAACTGCTGATCTTCCAAAAAGAGTTATTTTGGTTACTTGCAGGATCGATCAGTTTGATCCTAGGACATATGCTAAGTGTTTGGTGGTTTGAATAGGTTTAGATGAAAAGGTTTGACAGGACATTAAGAGTAAAAGTAGGATGAAGGTAAAAAAAACTTGATAAAAACGTAAGTAAAGTAAATTTGAAGTAATTTAAAAGGGCTTTAATGGTAAAGTTTGCAGAGAAAAGTTAAATGGCAAGAATTGTAAAGAAATGTAAAAGACTTTGATTGCAATAAAGTATGGTGATTCACACGTACATTCTCAATATTCTTTCTCTCATAACGGGTACTTGAATAAAATTGAGTGACTTGTACAATAAGTTGAACACACGAAATTTTACACAAATTTCCTATACTTATACTGGTAATAAGTAACTGTCGAACGGTTGCTTCATCCTAGGATGAGGACAAGTGTCCTCTGCATGTTCTTCGACCTATATCTTCATGCCACGTTGCTTTTCTAACTGCCCAGCAAACTGTCTTTCCCTCCTTTCTTCAAATTCAAATCCACTTGCTGCTAATACAAGAGCCTCTCGGTCGAAGAATGCCTTTAACTTAGAAAATTCTCTAAGTGTTTTCTCCTTCTTAACAAGGATGACTTCGACGCAACCCCTTGCATAGGCTCTTCTGTCGAAGTGTCTTCAGCTTAGATTTCCTCAATCCATTTTTTAGCCAATAAGGCCAATATGTGTGAGTGTCGAATTTATGAGCTAACAACTAGGGAGGTAAAAACTAGTCATGTAGCCCAAAATGAGAAAAAGGTACAAGAAGGAAGCTCACTTAAGCCTTCCACGAGTTAAGTAATTCACTCCCCAAATTAGAAAAGGAAAAATAAGCAATCCTAAAAAATCATAAGTACCCTAGGAACATCTTCTTAATCTTCATACAAAATTCAAAAATTTATATGGTGGTTCAATCCTTTATTGTGACTCTCTAACCAATTAGGATTGTGCACAAGGTGATGAAAAACAGGAAGAATGAGAGAATATATTTATTACTCTGCAATGATGACTACAAAAGTTGTAAGAAAGATAAAGGTATGACAACTACCACTAGTCTATTTATACACACATACTAGGGACACATAGGCAACATAGTAAAATACTAAATTACCCTTCAATACCATCCCTTAATTTAGGATTTCCTAATCAAAACTAACAATAACAATTACATCCCTTAAGTGGATAAATTGATTCATCTTGATCGCCTTTGTCTGAACATCTTCTAGCCGCTTCTGAGTGCTACAGTGCACAACTTCTAGTACTCCATTATGGACTTGACTTCTTAGAAAATGACACTTTGTATTAATATGTTTGCTTCTTCCATGCAACACTAGGTTCTTGGTAAGATTGGTTGCAGGCTTGTTATCAATCATCATCTTCAGCGGCTTGTCTATCTTGATCTTCAGATCTTACAGAAGATTCAGAAGCCAAGCAACTTGACACGCAACTACAACACCTGCAATGTACTCATCTTCACACATTGATAGTGCAATAACAAATTTCTTATTAGAACACCAAGAAATAGGACCTCTAATAAACTTAAACAAAAATTAAGAAGTACTTCTCATGTCAACTCTATCTCCACATGATTCAGAGTCTAAGTAAATCATCAGCTCTGAATTATTCTTTCTTTTATAAAGGAATAGTACTCCATACTTCAGAGTTCCCTTGATATACCACGGAATCCTGATAGCAGCTTGATAATTGGACAACTTAGGTTTACTCATGAACCTACTAACTATTCTAACTACATAGCAAATATCAGGCCAGGTATTACACAGATACCTCAGAGAACCATCCAACTATTGTAGCATCCACATCCTCACCCTCAGAATCAGAATCTAATTTATGATTAGTTTTTGAAGGTGTGACAATAACCTTAAAATTTTGTATCTTAATTCTCTTCAGAAACGCAAGTCCATACTTCAGCTGGAGCAAAATGATACCCTTCTTAAAGTACAAAATCTCCATCCCTAGAAAATATAGCATATTTCCTATATTAGTCATCTTAAACTCATTCATCAGCACCTCCTTGAACTTGGGTATATCTTCTGGATAACTCCCTGTTAGCAATATGTCATTAACATAGAGACATACCAAAATCATATTGCCTTCTAAATGCTGCACATAAACGCCATATTCCATCTCATATTAATGAAACCCATGCTTCTTGAAAAATGAATAAATCTTCAAGTTCCAAGCTCTGGGCGCTTGCTTCAATCCATACAAGGCTTTATGGAACTTGTACACCACCCATTCCTGATTCTTTTTTACAAATCCAGGAGGTTGTGACACATATACCTCTTCTTGTAGAGGATCATTTAGAAATGCAGACTTCATATCCATATGCATTAGAGGCCAATTCCTATTTGCAACTATAACAATCACCAATATGATTGTTTCATGTCTAGCTACAGGTGAAAGCACCTCAAGGTAATCTAGCCCAGGTTTCTGAATAAAACCTCTAGCCACTAGCCTTGCTTTGTGCTTTCCAATTGATCCATGTGGCTTAAATTTTACCTTGAAAACCCATCTGACGTTGATGGCTTTCTTCTCGTTTGTAATCTTAGTCAACTCATAAGTCTTATTTCTTTCTATAGACCTAAGTTCTTATTTCCTGGACTTTAGCCACACTTTCTTCTTTAGATATTCTTCAATATCCAATGGTTCAGAATCTACTAACATAACACACTGAACGACTTCTCCATCAGAATCTACTTCAGTGTCTTGTAGCATGTCAAACTCTGTAAACCTTCTTGCTATTTGTATGATTCTTTGTGGTCTTTGAACTTGTTTAGAATCTCCTTTTGATTCTGGAATAATATCATATACTTGACCACCTCCAGAAGTTGGACCACCTTCAGAAGTTTTTCCTTCAGGTTCTGATTCATCTTCAGAAGTAGAATCTTCTTCAGATTCTGACTCATATTTTTATTCTCCTTCAGACTAAGAATCACCTTCAGATTATGACTTCTATTTAGCTTTAAAGTTATCTTCTGACTCTGACTAATCTTCGGAAACCTCAGATTCTGATTCATCTTCAGAATCTTCAGATTGATTTTCTGATTCTGACTCATATTCTCCTTCCCCTTCAGAATCAGAAAACGACAATTGCTCAGATTCCTCATCAGATTCATAAGCCATCAATAGCACATGTTCATCATCAAAATCTCATTTGGCTATTTTTGCTTCATCTTTGTTTGACCAATAATCTTTAGCAAAATGGTCAAACATATTACAACAGTAACATTGAACCATTCTCTTGTCATACTTCTCATTTCCCTTCTGATGTTTCTTCTCATCAGCGTAGAAGACTTATGACTTATGATACCTAACATGTCTTTTCTTAGCTTCTGGTCAAGAATGATTATGGTCCTTATTGACAAAAGAAGCTTTCATATCCTACTCAACCTCCCTCTCAGAAGTTCTTTCAGTCAAACGTAATTGTTGCACCTCTAGACTGATTTGTAGCTCTTCAATTCTCATGGTGTCCGGATCTTTAGAATGTTAAATTGCTACAACAATGTAATCAAATTTAGGGGTAAGAGACCTCAATATCTTCTCAATGATTACTTGTTCATAAAGAGTTTCTCCACAAGCTTTCATCTCATTAGTGATCATAATCACTATAGAGATTTACTCAAATACATTCTCGTTGTCCTTCATGTTGAGATTCTCATACTGCTTTCGTAGAGACTAAAGCTTCACCTTCTTCAATGATGTGTAACTATAGTAACATGTAACCAGTGTGTCCCATGCATCCTTCACCATCATCGAATATGTGATTTTCTCAAACACGTTATCATCCATACACTGATGGATGTAAGGCAACACCTTGTGATATTTTTTCCTCAGATCACGCTGAGCATTTCTCTACACATCAGTTGTATTTTATGGAAATGCAACTGAAACATAACCATCATTGGCTAGATCAAGAACATCTTGAGCGCCAAAAAATACACGCATTTGAATCATCTATCAATTCCAGTTCTTGCCATCGAAAACTGGAAGTTTGGTGTTCAGACTACTTCCGCTCATCTTCAAACTTGTGCAAGTCACTCTGATCTCACGAAACAAAATGTTTCCTAATCTCACAGAATCATAAAATGTGATTCTATTATGATTCCATTCAAGGTTCAACATAAATTCAAGAAACGAAATTAATCACACAATGCCTCACTGTTTCACTCGTGTTTCCTATGTTTACCCGTGGATCCGAACCGGGGCTCTAGATACCAATTGTTAGTGCACAAGGTGATGAAAAACATGAAGAATGAGATAATATATTTATTTATTTGCAATGAAGACTACAAAATCTGTAAGAAAGATAAAGATATGACAACTACCACTAGTCTATTTATACACACATACTAGAGCCACATAGACAACATACTAAAATACTATATGTGATATAGTGGCAGAACCGACTGTTAATACTGGTTTGCATTTTTTGTTTGCAAATTTCACGGTAAGCAAGAGTCGCCACCGACTTTTCTTTTATCAAACAAAGGAAAGGGTGAAAAGAACAGAAAAAGACCTTTTTCGAGATTTTCTGAGTAAAAGGGGTAGATTATGGAAAGGGAAGGTGTTAGCATCCTTTCCATCCGTGATTTTCCACGGGCTCTTAGGTACTTGCTCATTTTGAAAACTGTTTGTGTGTTTGTATGTTTTGAAATTTTTTGTTTTCTTAATGTTTTCTTTATAGTTTTTGAAAAGTGTGTAAGTGTGAAAAATTCAGATTTGAGCAAGTACTTAAGAACAATATACCTACTCGAAAAAGGATGTTCTTTTCCTCCTACCCTTTAGATAGTGTTATCTACTATTAGTGAGTAGGTAGCCCTATCATTGGATGTTGAGGGACAATCGAAGGGATGTTTTATAATCACGAAGAAAATTTATGGAGACGCTTTAGCAATTTTCTTTTAGGGACTAGATCATTTACCGAAAGGCAACTGTAAGGTCATCGAGGGACTATGATCTTTTTTAATTTATGGGTCTTTACTAAAGCGTTCCTGCCTCATGACTGTTTTATTTAAACGCAACCAAATTTGGAGATACCTTTGAGGTGCGCATATGCAAGTGTGTTGAGATTCAGTTATTTTTTGTCTTGTTGTTAGGTTAGCTAACGTTTGATTATTAGTCTTTCCATACACGCCTAGTTACTAACAATAATATATATAGAAAAATAAAATGAGGAAAGTATAAATCTAGACTATTACATGGCTTTGTGGAGGGGGATTTACATTTCAAAGCAATTGAGGAAAAGAAAATAAACAATAAAAAGAGTCTACTTATCATCTATTACATTCCATACAGCAATTACAATAATATAAACAATGCGAAAGGAAATAAACACGCGAAAAGTTGAAAGTACGCCTGAAAATATAAAAGAAAATCTTTTTGTTGTTGGTTTTTATTTTAAAAAAAAGTTAGATTAAGAAAAATAATTAAATTAATTATCCTAAAGTCTACTTAGAAAATTAAATTAAGAAAAATAAACTAAGCCTTTTTGTGGTTTTTTTATTATGAAAAGAAAGTAATTAGACTTAAATTCTAATTCATTTTTAATTAAGAAAAAGGTTAAATTTTTAATTAATTAATTAATTAAAGAAATTAATTATTTAATTAAAAAAATCTATGCCTAATTTTTTGTTAGTTTTTTATTATTATTATTAAAAAATATTAAGAAATGAAATAACTAAATAAAACAAAAAGAAAAGAGAGTTGGCTTGATGGCTGAAGTAGAATGGGGGTTGCAATTGAAATTTCACTAAGTCCAAATTGTGAAGCCCAGATCTATCCTTGGATCCGGTGTGAGCAGTACTTGACGGTACATGGTATCTCATGTTCTAGATTTCATGCATTCTATGTAATTCCCCTAACCTGCTCTAAGGATATCCAGGAACTCATATACATACATTAGAGCATTCAATAAATTAATAAAAATAGAGATTCAAATTTGAGATTATACAAAAACAGTGATAGCTTGGGTCCAGTGATATGGGACCTTGCAAGCTTTGAGGATGGTTGGAACAAGTCCATGGGAACCTCAAGAGCAATGTATGATTACTAGTTCGGACCAAAAGTACCTGCAGAGTGGGTTTCAAATTTTTACCACTTTTGATAATTTTGCAAAAATGGTAGAACTCTCTCTAGGCTGTGTAGGCGTCTTGAAATGCTTGATAGATACTTGTTTATATAGAGAGGAATGAGGAGACGAGAAAACAAAGGTTTAAACAACCTTAAAGCAAACGTTTCAAAGCCATGAATGAAATTTGTAACTTTGGCTAAAAACAAGGAAAATTGTCATTTTTTGAATTTGAATGAATGTGGACACATTTGCATGAAATTTTATGGGTCTAGGCTGTCCAAAACATCAACCCAAATCTCAAAACCCATTTCCAATTATTTTATACATTTTATTTTATATTTATTTGAAATAAATTAAAATAAATATGAATAAAATAGTTAGAAAATGAAAGGCGCGGAAAGAATAATTTTAGAGTTCCTCTATAAACTTAGGAAGATGCTTGATGTCCAAGAAATTGATCCCTTGCCTTAAAACTTCAAATTTGCTTAATGCATAATTCTTGAAAATTCCCAAATTTTCCCAACTTGGGAAAGCCATAACTTGCTCAATATTTATCTCATGATGATGATCTTTGACTTTTTGGAAAGCCCAAGATGTCTACTTCAATCCCTATTTTGATTAATTTTGCATTTGAAGATTTTATCTTGATGTAGATGGTCTTGGAAAAAAGTGGCTTTTGTTGACTTTCTGAAAATGACTTGTAATGTATGAGCATGTATCTTTCTTTAATGGTGAATTTCTTAGACTTGAGCCATGAAGAGAAGTTGTAGGGAATGAGATTATCTTCAATATGAGCTTTGGTTGGGGAAAATGGATGAAGTATGTGAAAGTTATGCCTGGTCAAAGTTTAGTTGACTTTTCCTATAGAAACCCTAATTTAGTAATTTTGACTTTTGATGAATTAGGGGCATTTCTTGAGGAATCATGATCAACCCTTGATCAAATGATGGATATTACTTCAAAATGTTGAGGTTGAACAAAAACCTTGAAGTTTGATTGTATATAGGCCATAATTGACTTTTGACCTAGTATAGTTGATTTTCAAGCATTTGAATAATTGATTGAGCAAACTTGTTCTGCAAGGCATGCAACTTGGCATGGATAATATTGAAGACATATTAGGAATATGGAAAACATTTGAGACCTTTGGAGCTTACACATCTTTATAAAAATTGAAACCCTAGTTAGAGGTTCGTTGCCTTAGGAGGAGAATTTATCTGGTCAATTCTTGGTCATCCTTGGGCAAGTTGGGGACCTCAATGGGCATGCCTTGAGTAAACATAGGAGGGAAAATTTTGGGGTGCAATAGCTGCCCCTGTTCAATCTTCTTAAACCTGGAGATTTAGATTGGCATGTTTTCCTTTCGTGATCTGAAGGTGGAAGATGATTGAACACTAGAGTGCCCAGAAATTTGCACTCGCCCGGAGTGAGACTGTTGGTGAATAATATCGGGAATGGGATTACAGATGCCATTTGGAAAAGATGATAGAAGACTGTCAGAGATGGGCTTAAATATGCCATCCAAGGAATATGATGGAGAGTCGTCGGAGATGGGCTTAAAGATGCCATCTAAAATAGATGTTGACTTCGTAAGGAGTCTCTTTGTGGGGATTCTTGTTCCTGTTGTCCGAGGAGGAGTCCGCTGGGGAATGCTTTTTAGGGGAATAGTGTCTAGGAGCTTTGGTTGTCCATTAATCTACTGGGGAGTCATCTCTTAACTGAAGAGATGGAAGTGAGCTGCTATCTGGTTAGGATCCAGGCTTCACAGTGATTTGCTGAGGATAATAAGGCTGACAGCTATCAGGTCGTATTTCAGGCTTCACAGCGAGTTACTGGGGAAATGAGATTAAACTGTTATCTGGTCGTACCCCAGACTTTGCAGTTTCTCAAACTGGAACAAAAATTAGACAAATCTTAGTGTCGATTTAACTAAACCAGAGAAAGCATCTACCAGAAAAGAATCAGTAACAAATCAATGGTCGATTCGAACTGAACCAGCAAAGGTCTTGATTTATCTTTGACTGGATAAGAATCAGAAAAATCTTAGTGTCGATTTAACTGAATCAGAAAAAGGTCTTGGATTATCTTCAACTCGAATAGGAATCAGAGAGATCTTAGTACCGATCTAACTGAACCAGAGAAAAATCTTGAATTAACTTTGACTGGATAAGAATCAGAAAAATCTTAGTGTCGATTTAACTGAACCAGAATAAAGTCTTGGATCGTCTTCAACTGGAATAGGAATCAGAGAGATCTTAGTGTCAATCTGACTGAACCAGAGAAGGTTTTTAATTAACTTTGACTGGAATGGAAATCAGAAGAATCTTAGTATCGATTCAACTGAACCAGACAAAAGTCTGGAATATCTTCAACTGCAATAGGAATCAGAGAGATCTTAGTGTCGATCTAACTGAACCAGAGAAGGTATTTAATTAACTTTGACTGGAATGGAAATCAGAAGAATCTTAGGATCGATTCAACTGAACCAGACAAAAGTCTTGAATTAACTTTGACTGGATAAGAATCAGAAAAATCTTAGTGTCGATTTAACTTAACCATAAAAAAGTCTTGGACCATCTTCAATTGGAATAGGAGTCAGAGAGATCTTAGTGTTGATCTGACTGAACCAGAGAAGGTCTTTGATTAACTTTAACTGGAATGGAAATCAGAAGAATCTTAGGATCTATTCAACTGAACCAGACAAAAGTCTTGGAATATCTTCAACTGGAATAGGAATCAGAGAGATCTTAGTGTCGATCTAACTGAACCAGAGAAGGTCTTTAATTAACTTTGACTGGAATGGAAATCAGAAGAATCTTAGGATCGATTCAACTAAACCAGACAAAAGTCTTGAATTAACTTCGTCTAGAATAGAAATCAGAGAGATCTTAGTGGCGATCTGACTGAACCAGAGAAGGTCTTGTGAGGGGATATTTCTGAGGAAGACCCTGAGATAACCTTTTGTTATATGTAGCTTTTGAGAAGACTACCAGGTCACATAAGTAGTCAACAACGTTTATTGATTTGATCTTTCCCTGAAAAAGGTAAAGAATTAGTCATATGCAATGTCATAATGTATGAAATGCATTGTGATGATGTTCTCAAAATAAATGAGATTATGTTGTATGCGATGTGCATACGCATGCCACGATGTATGAATAGGGGATGCTATTGTGATGTTTCTTAGTCTGGGAAAGTAAATCCCGGACTGCTGCTAGAGATTATAAGGAAGCTGAATCCTTCATTTTTGTTAGGGATGGTGAATGGATATGATTTGCCGGGGATTTCCTCTTTTTGTTTGAGGAGATTCTGTCGAGGATTGGCTCTGCTTGAGAATAACTCCATGGAGGGAGGATGCGTTGTTGGAAGATCTTGTTGATGTAGAGGAATAGACTCTGTTAGGGAATGAGCTTCTGCAGTTTGTGAAAAAAACTCTACCCGGGAGGAGGTTTTATGAACTGTTAAAACTTGGCTGGGGAAAACAGACTTCAGCTGGAGAAGGTAATCCCTTCTTGGGGAAGAAGAGGGAAAAACTCTGGTTGTTTCTGCTCTGTGGGGAACATAGCCGTCACGGGGTCGTATGTAGCGGTGACTTCGTCTCAGGACGTTTTCCGCCCATGTACCTGCTGGAAGGAGTAACTGTCGGGACTGCAAATTGTTTCTTAGACTTTGCCCCATTTCTTAAAATCATTAGTAACTATATTTCTATTTTTTTATGCAAGTATTTGTGAACAATGATCATATTTAAATTCATATGTCAAAAATAAGCCATTGGACGTTTTTGCAAAACAAAACAGAAAAAGAAAAACAAACAGTTTTGTACTTTCAAAGAATGATTTGTATTGATTTTTGAAGTTCGCCTATAACAGGCATTTTGTACAAAGAGACGGACATTCTAGTAGGAGAACATCGTCGTAAGAAATGAAAATCACATAAAATAGTGTCCAAAGAGAAAACAACTATGTGTAATAATCCCATTGAGTTTCAATTCTGCTATTGCCCCTATGTCCTCGAGCGTCTCATAACTTAACTACTTGTCTGAAGATGACTGGATTGATCGTTACCGTTTGAGCTTGGTAGTTAATACTGAAGTTTGATCGCAAGGTGATCCAATGGGACATAGTTGTACGCTTCAAATCCCTAACTTTTTCCTGGACCGCCCTTTCGAGTTTTCAGTCCACCGGGATACCCTTTTTTACCCAAGCCGCCTTTGCAGGTTTTGACTTTCCCGGTGTACAAGTTTTTTTGTATTTATCCCTAATTTTTTCCCGAACCCTTTTGGTTCGCCGAGATGCCCTTATTTTTCCTAGGCCAGTCAACCTAGCGGGTCTTTTTTTACGCGTAGTATCTTTTCACTATGTCCGCATTACCAGGGTGAGGAAGGTCGTCACCATCCATGGTGGTTAGAATCATGGCTCCATTGGAGAATATGCTTTTGATCACAAATGGCCCTTCGTACGTGGGAGTCCATTTGCCCCTGGGATCACCTTGTGGAAGTATGATGCGCTTGGTTAATAGATCACCCACTTGATACACTTGACGTCTGACCTTTTTGTTGAAAGCCTTGATCATCCATTTTTGATACATTTGACCATGACAGACAGAAGTAAGCCTTTTCTCATCAATCAGATTCAGTTGATCAAGTCGAGTCTGGATCTAATCGTCTTTGTTCAAACCCGCATCCTTCATGATCCTCAGAGAGGGGATTTGGAATTCAATAGGTAGGAAAACCTCCATACCATATACCAGAGAATAAGGTGTTGACCCTGTTGACGTACGTGCTGAGGTCTGGTAACCATGAAGAGAAAATGGTAATATCTCGTGCCAGCCTTTGTATGGCACCGTCATCTTCTGTATGATTTTCTTGATATTCTTGTTAGCAGCCTCCACAGCGCCATTCATCTTCGATCGATAAGGGGAAGAATTATGATGCTGGATCTTGAATTGTTTAAAGAGTTCAGTGATCATTGTATTGTTGAGATTCGTACCATTGTCGGTGATGATTCTCTCTGGCACACCATACCGATAAACCAGGTTATGCTTGATAAACCGCGCCACAACATTCTTGGTAACAGTAGAAAAAGAGGCAGCCTCAACCCACTTCGTGAAGTAATCAATGGCCACTAGGATGAAGCGATGCCCATTGGAAGCGATACGCCTAATCTCTCCGATCATGTCAATTCCCCACATTATAAAGATCCAGGGAGCCATCAAGATGTTCAAGGGAATCAGAGGTACATGTACTTTATCAACATAGATCTGGCATTTGTGACAAGTTCGGGAATGCTGATAACAGTCTGCTTCCATGGTGGACCAATAGTATCCTGCCCGCAGGATCTTTTTAGCCATGGTGTGTCCACTAGAGTGGGTTCCAAAGGTACCTTCGTGTAAATCTGCCATAATCCTCTATGCTTCGCTCTTGTAGAGTCATGATTGTGCTTGTAAAGGATTCCATTACTGAGGAAGAACTTTATAAAGAACCTTCTCAGAAACTTCTTATCATTGATAGACGCACCCTCAGGGTATTCTTGATCCTCGAGATACCTCTTCACTTCATGGAACCAACGTTTATCTTCTACTTCTTCAGTGTCAATCTCATAACAGTATGTCGGTTCATCCAACTTCTCAATAGTGATCCGAGGAGCTTCGTTGTCCCACTTGACCTTGAAAATAGACGACATAGTAGTTAGTGCATCCGCTAACTGATTCTCTTCTCGTGGGAAATGTTCAAAGGTGACCTCTTCAAAATGTGGAAGCAATGTCAGCACATGTTCTTTATAAGGGATGAGATTCGGGTTCTTCGTGTCCCACTCCCTTTTGATTTGACTTATTACCAAGGCTGAATCCCCGAAAACACTCAAGAACTTGATCCTCATGTCAATAGCAGCTTTGAGACCCATGACGCATGCTTCATACTCCGCCATATTGTTGGTACAATTGAAACATAATTTGGTGGTGAAAGGAGTATGACAGCCCTCAGGAGATATGATTACAGCATCAATGCCATTGCCGAGTGCGTTGGAGCCTCCATCAAAAACCATAGTCCATCGGGATCCTTCCTTGGGTCCTTCATCTGGTCCAGGTTCTTCACAGTCAGTCACTAACATAATGTTCTCATCCGAGAATTCAAAGTTCATAGTTGGTAAACATCCACAGCCTAATGAGCCAAATGATCAACTAGTACACTTCCCTTGATTGCTTTCTGGGTCGTGTATTGGATATCGTATTCGGTCAAGATCATTTGCCATCTTGCTATTCTTCCGGAGAGAGCGGAATTCTCGAAGATGTACTTGATCGGGTCCATCTTAGATATCAACAAAGTGGTGTGGGCCAATATATAACTGTCTCAGTCGGCGAGCAGCCTATGCCAAAGTGCAACACGTTTTCTCGAGTAGTGAGTATCTTGTCTCACAATCGGTAAACTTTTTGCTAAGGTAGTATATTGCATGCTCTTTTCGACCTGACTCGTCATGCTGCCCCAGCACACACCCCATTGAATTATCTAACACTTTTAAGTATATCATCAAAGGTCTTCCTTCAATCAGAGGCATCAGAATTGGAGGCTCTTTAAAGTATTCCTTGATTCTCTCGAAGGCGGTCTGACATTCGTCATTCCACTCTACCACTTGATCTTTCTTCAGGAGTTTGAAGATTGGCTCATAAGTAGAAGTTAAATGGGAAATGAACCTGGAAATGTAATTTAGGCATCCTAAGAAGCCTCTGACCTCCTTCTCAGTGCGAGGAGCCGATATCTCTTGTATAGCCTTCACTTTTTCAGGGTTTACTTGAATACCCTTGCCACTGACAATGAAACCTAGGAGTTTACCAGACCTTACCCCGAAGGTGCACTTGTTCAGATTTAACCTCAGCTTGTACGTCTTCAACCTATCAAACAACTTTTATAGATAATCAAGGTGTTCTTCCTCAGTTTGAGACCTGGCTATCATGTCATCAACATAAACCTCTATATCATGGTGAATCATGTCATGAAACAAAGCTACCATGGCTCGCTGATAGGTTACCCCAACGTTCTTCAACCCAAACGACATCACTTTGTAGTAGAAAGTGCCTCATTGTATGACGAAGGTTGTTTTCTCCAAGTCTTCAGGTACCATCTTGATCTGATTGTAACCAGAGAAACTTTCCATGAAGGAAAAGATCTTGTGTTGCACGGTGTTGTCAACCAGAACATCAATGTGGGGGAGCGGAAAGTCGTCCTTGGGGCATGCCCTGTTCAAATCTCTAGAGTCCACACACATCCGTACCTTTCCATCTTTTTTAGGCATCGGGACCACGTTAGCAACCCATTGGGGATAAGAGGTGACAATTAAGAACCTAACATCGAACTATTTCATAACCTCTGCTTTGATCTTCTCTGACATTTTAGGGCGCATGCGACAGACCTTATGCTTTACTGGAGGGAAATCTTCTTTAGTCGGAAGACGATGAACCACAATATCCATGTCTAGTCATGGCATGTCTTCATACGACCAGGAAAAGATATCAACATAATCATGCAACATCTGTATCAACCTCTGTTTGACATAAAGCTCCAAATATGAACCTATCTTAACCTCTTTTCTGTTCTCTTCTGTGCACAAATTCATTGTCTCAACTGGCTCTTCATGAGGATGTATAGCCCTTTCTTCCTGTTGTAACAGTCTGGCAAGTTCTTCGGGTACCTCACATTCTTCCTCGCCTTCGTCCTCAACTTGATTGATCAGATTTTCAAAGTCATAACCGGAAATAGCAAAACTCTTATCAATGGGATCCATATTGGATATGGATCTGCAGATTGATACATGGGTGTGTGTAAGAGCATAGTTGTATAGACAAAGTAAAAAGCAGAAAAGAAAAACAGAGAGCGCAAAATTTATATGCATAAACGTCCAATGCTTTATTAATGCCATATGAAATTAAACATGATAACCCTCACAAATGAAACCATTGTGCCCCGGGTAAGACACATGACCAAAAAGTTATATTATTTATTACGTATCCAAAAATAAGAAAGACAATTACTTATAAATAAAAGTAATTGGTACAAAGTCTTTTGCTGTCCAATTACTGGGTTCACCGTTGGTAGTAAGGAAGATCCATCCATCCATGTCATTGTCACCATCAGCATCTTCCGTGGCGGAGACAAAATCAATAGCATTGACTCCACGGCCATGCTTGGGCATGGGTGCAGTTATGACGTTGGGAGTTTCCGGAGCATCAAATTCAATCTCCTTTGCTTCAATAAGGTCTTGCACCTTGTTTTTCAAAGCCCAACAGTCGTTCGTGTCATGCCCCGGAGTCTTAGAGTGGTAGGCGCATCGAGCGTTGGGATTGTAGCGGGGAGATGCGGTGTTGGGATTGTAGCGGGGAGATGCGGTGTTGGGATTCTTGGTATCTTCCCTCGGAGTTAGTAGATTGGACTTCAATAACTGTGGTAAAACTTGAGACAGAGTCATGTTTATCCGGGTAAATTGTCTTACAGGCCTTTATGCTCTATGCTGATTATTCCTTTGTTGAGTAGGTGCAGGTTTAGAGATCATAACAGCCCCTACCGCTGGACGACATTCAACTTTGTCTTGATTCCTTTGATTGTACACAACACTAACCTCTTTTTTCCCAGAAAATGGCTTCCTTGATGCACTGGAGGATGCCTCCTTCTGGATCTTACCACTCTTAATTCCAACTTCCACTCTTTCTCCCGTCAAGATCAATTCAGTGAAGTCGGCTGAGGAGCTTCCAATCAGGTGATTGAAAAACGGACCAGACAGGGTACCCAGAAACATATCCACTAGCTCCCTATCAGACAGGGGGGTGGACTCTTCGTGCTAAGTCCCTCCACTTCTGAGCATAGTCTTTAAATCCCTCGCTCGAACCCATAGACATATTTTGGAGTTGTGTACGGGTGGGAGCAAGGTCTGCATTGTACTAATACTGATTGTAAAAAGAAGTAGCCAGGTCTTCCCAATTACGGATGTTGGCCCCTTCTAGCTTGTAGAACCATTCTAGTTGAGTTCCGGACAAACTATCCTGAAAGAAGTGGACCCATAAGTCCTTGTCAGCAGTGTGAGGTTGCATCTTCTTCACATAAGATTGGAGGTGCATCTTGGGACATGAAACTCCATCATATTTGGCGAACACCGGCACCTTGAACTTTTGTGGGATGACAACCCCAGAAACCAAACCCAGTTCTTCAAAATCCAGACCTGGTACCTTTCGGACCTCCATTTCATTCAAACGATCCTCTAATTGTTTGTATTTTTCATCAGCAGGAGGATACTATTCCTCATCATAGTCAAATTCATCATCAGATTCTTTTGGACTGGAGTCTTCCTCTCTTTCTTCCTCCTCTTGATTATTTCCTTCCTTTGATGAAGTTACCAGTTCAGAGGCTCGTTGCACTGGTCCTCTGATCCTTCTTCCCAAGTTCACCACACCCGCTGGTTTCCTTGGCTTCCTCTTTTCTTTAACAAGCAGGGCTTTCAGTTCTTCTTACCCCTTGTTCAGAGTCATTATCATCTGTTGAAACTGGGCATTCTGAGTCTGTAGATCCTTCACTGTTTGTTCTAGAGCCATTGCTGAAATAAACAGCGAAGAGGATGAGAAACCTAATATGAAAACTGTTTATGCAATGATATGTATGATATATGTATGCAATGTTTTCAAGGATTTCTCGGGGTAAACAAGAAAATGTCAGCATTTGCATCTTTGATTGAAGATCTTCGTATCGTTTAGTGTCCTTCTACGAGAGTCAAGCTTACCATATCAAGTGGGTCATATCCCCTAACTCGAGTTAATGAGTTTTAGTCTTTTAACGACATTGGCTAGAGGAAAATAAATCCCCTTTGCCCCTTGCTAGACGTCTGATTTACCATAACTTGCATCACAAACCCTTGAGATCCTTTAAATGGTTAGTATGATATGCCATGTTATGATGTCATGATTATGCCAAGAAATCACATATATAGCAAGCACAAGCAAATCACACAAGAGGCCTTAGGTTTAAAGCTTGCATGGGTTTTAAGGTCATACCCTCTTGAAGTTGGATTGGTTCAACTTGTCCTATAAATAGTAATCGGGTTCTAAGGAATCTCAATATCACTGATCTTTCCCACAAGTTTCATTCTGATAGGCGACTGACTCGCAACCAAACAAAACTAAAGAGTCAAATCTCAATGAGTGTAGCATCGAGTATCTGCCGACTTTGGGAATACACCAAAGATGGCCATCTCACTACATCCTAATGGCCAAGTTATTCATTTAAAGGTTCTAAGGTCAGTTGATGCTTCATGACACCACATGGCGGCCCCGTATTCTCCTTGATTAACTCAAGGGCTACCGGTACCAACCAAAGTGTTGCATCAACATAGCCATCACTTCAACCATGTCGGTATACCTCACATAGTTTCCATAATCTATTGCTACTTACCTAAAAGGTTTCCCCAGATCCGGGTGGAGGATCTTTAGTAACCCAAACAACCCCTTAAAAGTAAAGCAAACAAACAAGCAAACAATTTAGAAATGATCTAGACCCTAAGGTAAACCCCACTTTATTATACTCCCCACCAGAGTCGCAAGTTCTGTAATACGGTGGCAGAACCGAATGTTAATACTGGTTTGCATTTTTTTGTTCATAAATGTCGCGGTAAGCAAGAGTCGCCATCGACTTTTCTTTTATCTAACAAAGGAAAGGGTGAAAAGAACAGAAAAATACCTTTTTTGAGATTTTCTGAGTAAGGGGAGTAAATTATGGAAAGGAAAGGTGTTAGAACCCTTTCCATCCGTGATTTTCCACAGGCTCTTAGGTACTTGCTCATTTTTAAAATTGTTTGTGTGTTTGTGTATTTTGAAACTTTTTGTTTTCTTTTTGGTAACTCTTGTATCAGTCCTCAAGAGTGTGATAAAGCATTTTTTTAAAATAATTTTTGAAAAGTGTGTAAGTGTGAAAAGTTCAGATTTGAGCAAGTACTTAAGAACAATATACCTACTCGAAAAAGGATGTTCTTTTCCTCCTACCCTTTAGATAGTGATATCCTACTATTAGTGAGTATGTAGCCCTATCGTCGAATGTTAAGGGACAATTGAAAGGACGTTTTACAATCATGAAGGCAATTTATGGAGACGCTTTAGCAATTTTCTTTTAGGGACTAGATCATTTACCGAAAGGCAACTGTAGGGTCATCGAGGGACTATGATCTTTTTTTATTTATAGGTCTTTACTAAAGCGTTCCTGTCTCATGATTATTTTATTTAAAGGCAACCAAAGTGGGAGATACCTTAGAGGTGCGCATGTGCAAGTGTGTTGAGATTTAGTTATTTTTTTTATCTTTTTGTTAGGTTATCTAACGTTTGATTCTTAGTCTTTTCATACACGCCTAGTTACAAACAGTAATATATACAGAAAAATAAAATGCGGAAAGTATAAATCTAGACTATTACATGGCTCTGGGGAGAGGGATTTACATTCCAAAGCAATTGGGGAAAAGAAAATAAAGCAATAAAAAGAGTCTACATATCATCTATTACATCCTATACAGCAATTACAATAATATAAACAATACGAAAGTAAATAAACGCGTGAAAAGTTGAAAGTACGCCTGAAAACATAAAAGAAAATCTTTTTGTTATTGGTTTTTATTTTAAAAAAAGTTAGATTAAGAAAAATAATTAAATTAATTATCCTAAAGTCTACTTAGAAAGTTAAATAAAGAAAAATAAACTAATCCTTTTTTGTGGTTTTTTTATTTATTATGAAAAGAAATTAATTAGACTTAAATTCTAATTCATTTTTAATTAAGAAAAATATTAAAGTTTTAATTAATTAATTAATTAATTAAAGAAATTAATTATTTAATTAAAAAAATCTATGCCTAATTTTTTTGTGAGTTTTTTATTATTATTATTATTAAAAAAGATTAAGAAATGAAATAACTAAATAAAACAAAAAGAAAAGAGATTGGGCTTGATGACTGAAGTAGAATGGGGTTGCAATTGAAATTTCGCTAAGCCCAGATTGTGAAGCCCAGGTACATCCTTGGATCCAGTATGAGCAGTACTTGATGGTACATGGTATCTCATGTTCTAGATGTCATGCATTCCATGTAATTTCTGTAATCTTCTCTAAGGATATCCAGGAACTCATACACACATTAGAACATTCAACAAATTAATAAAAATAGAGATTTGAATTTGAGATTATACCAAAATGGTGATAGCTTGGATCCGGTGATATGGGACCTTGCAAGCTTTGAGGATGGTTGGAACAAGTCCCTGGGAACCTCAAGAGCAATGTATGATTACTAGTTCGGACCAAAAGTACCTGCAGTGTGGGTTTCAAATTTTTACCACTTTTGATAATTTTGCAAAAATGGTAGAGCTCTCTCTAGGCGTCTTAAAATGCTTGCTAGATGCTTGTTTATATAGAGAGGAATGAGGAGACAAGAAAACAAAAGTTTAAACAACCTTAAAGCAAACGTTTCAAAGCCATGAATGAAATTTGTAACTTTGGCCAAAAACAAGTAAACTTGTCATTTTTTGAATTTGAATGATTGTGGACACCTTTGCATGAAATTTTATGGGCCTAGGTTGTCCAAAACATCAACCCAAAGCTCAAAGCCGATTTCCAATTATTTTATATATTTTATTTTATATTTATTTGAAATAAATTAAAATAAATATGAATAAAATAGTTAGAAAATGAAAGGCATGGAAAGAATAATTTTAGAGGTCCTCTATAAACTTAGCTTGAAGTCCAAGAAATTGAGCCCTTGCCTTAAAACTTCAAATTTGCTCAATGCATAATTCTTGAAAATTCCTAAATTTTCCCAACTTGGGCAAGCCATAACTTTCTCAATATTTATCTCATAATGATTATCTTTTACTTTTTGGAAATCCCGAGATGTCTACTTAAATCCCTCTTTTGATTAATTTTGCATTTGAAGATTTTATCTTGATGTAAAAGGTCTTGAAAAAAGTGGCTTTTGTTGACTTTTAGAAAATGACCTGTAATGTATGAGCTTGTATCATTCAAATGGTGCATTTCTTGGACTTTAGGGATGAAGAGAAGTTGCAGGGAATGAGATTATCTTCAATATTAGATTTGGTTGGGGGAAATGGATGAAGTATGTGAAATTTATGCCTGGTCAAAGTTCAGTTGACTTTTCCTATAGTGTGATACGGTGGCAGAACCAGACTGTTTTAGGAAAATGCTGGTTTGCATTTTGAGTTTTTATTCGCAAAATGTTGCGGTAAGCAAGAGTTGCCACCGACTTTTATTTTATCCAACTGGAAAGGAAAAAAGGACAGAAAAATTCCTTTTTCGAGATTTTGAGTACAGGGGGTAGATTATAGAAAGGGAAGGTAGCACTCTTTCTATCCGTAGTTTTCTACGGGTTCTTAGGTACTTTCTCATCATTTTTAAAATTGCTTCTGTGTTTATGTGTTTCAAAAGTTTTTGTTTTACTTCGATTTAACCCTTGCTTCTGTCTTCAAGAGTGTTACGAAGTCGTTTTGAAAACTTTGTTTGAAAAGAGTGTAAGTGTGGAAAAGTTTGATTTTGAGCAAGTACATACTAGCATCTACCTACTCGAAAAAAGAATGTTTCTGTTCTTGCTTCCTTTAGACAATGTTATCCCACTATTAATGAGTAGGTAGCACCGTCGTTGGAGTTGTAAGGGTCAATTCGAAAAGGGACGTACGATCACCAAAGCAATGTTAGGACGTCTTAGTAATAATCCTAATGTCTTAAGATCATATTCGAGGCAACATTTCTGAGGCAACCTTTCCGAACGAGACATTTGATCTTTGTTTAGACAAGAGGGCGACCACTAAAACACTCTATACTTAATGGTCGTTTACCGAAGGCAACCGAAGTGAGAGTATACCCTAGGAGTGTGCATGTGCGAGTGATTCAATTTCAAGTTATTATCTTTGCACATTTAGGGTTTTCTAACCATTTTAAAATTTACATACAGTCTTGTCATGCAACCCTATTATCATACATCTAACAGTTAATATTTGTGGAAATTAAAAATGCAGAAAATAAAGCTACGCTATTACAAGGCTTCGGGTGGGGATTAATTACTGTGATACGGTGGCCAGAACCGGACTGTTTTAAAATGCTGGTTTACGTTTTGTGTTTTTTATTCGCAAAATGTCGCGGTAAGCAAGAGTCGTCACCGACTTTTATTTTATCCAACAAGGAAAGGAAAAAAGCACAGAAAAATTCCTTTTTCGAGATATTTCTGAGTACGGGGGGTAGATTATAGAAAGGGAAGGTATTAGCACCCTTTCTATCCATGGTTTTCCATGGGCTCTTAGGTACTTGCTCATCATTTTCAAAATTGTTTTCTTTGTGTTTCTGGGTTTTGAAAAGTTTTTGTTTTAACTTCGATTTAACTCTTGCTTCTGTCTTCAAGAGTGTAATGAAGTGTTTTTGAAAATTTTGTTTTATAAAGAAGTGTACGTGTGGAAAAATGTTTTATTTTGTTTGAGCAAGTACTTAAGAGCTAATCTATTTACTCGAAAAAGGAATCGTTCTGTATTCGTTTCCTTTAGACAATGTTATCCCACTATTAGGGAGTAAGTAGCACCATCGTTGGAATTTGAGGGTCAATTCGCAAGGGACATACAGTCACTAAAGCAACGTTAGGACGTCTTAGTGGTAACCCTAATGTCTTAGATCAATTATCCAAGGCAACAATATCCGAGGCAAGTTTGATCTTTTAGACAAGAGGACGACCTCTAAAACAACCTATACTCAATTACCGTTTTAACGAAGGCAACCAAGTGGGAGTGTACCCTAGGAGTGCGCATGTGCGAGTGTTTTGTTTCAGTTATTTATCTTTGCACATTTAGGGTGATCTAACTGTTTAAAATTAGTCATACATTCTTGTCATGCAAACCCTAATTATTCACATACCTAGCAGTTAAATATTTGCAGAAATTAAAGTGCGGAATTTAGACTAAGCTATTACAAGGCTTCGGGTATTTACATAGCCAAAAACAAACCCTTTGAAATTAAAAGCGGTAAAAATAAATAAATGTCCTAATTTAATTATTACAAACCGGGAGCAGATACAATAATTGGGCAAAATAATAATAGAGCGCGCGATTAAAATTAGATCGACGAGAAATTAGGGTTTTGACCCTTCTATCCTAATTAAAAAGAAAACATTTTTTGTTGCTTTTTTAATATTTTAAGAAAAGAAATTAGGTTTTTTTAAATAATAAATGCCAAATTAATTAGTTGTTAAATTAATTAATGAAAAATAATTACAAGACCTATTTTTAAGTTTTTGTTATTTTAGGTAAAAAAATAAATACAATTAAGTTAGTATGAATCCTATTTATTCTAATTGATTTTAATTGTTTACAAAAAATAAATTAAAGTTGTCTAATTAATCAAACTTAATTAAATTAATTAATTTATTGATGAAAAAAATATATTCTAATTTTAATTGGACATGAAAATATATTTTTTTGGTGATTTTTTGATAAAAAAGAAAATTATTTGGTTAGTAAATAAATGAACAAATTAAATAAAATAATAAAAAAAGATGAAGACAGAAAATGGGCCTGAGTGTAGCAACTTTGGGGAGGTGCGGATATCATCTTTTAGGCCCAATGATATGAGATCCGTTTTGACTTGGCCTAGGGTATTCCTTCCTGGATGGCCATCAGATTTGGCCATTTGGCACGTTTGATGATGAAGACCTATGGTGGTCTCTTGGCTTGCGCGTGCACTGGATCTCCTAAAAGAAAATAAGAAAATGGCAAATGCTAGAGGCAGGGATCGAACCCCTGACCTCCAGCCTCTAAAGCCTTAAGCACCTACGTGACCACCACTACACCACTTGTTTTCCTTGTACAGTTATGGAATAATAATAATAATATGCAAAAACAAGTATTAGTGGAGAATTTGTCAAAAATGTGCGCCAACGTTTAAACAAGCCAATGGTGGGATGACAGCTAATCGTCCCCTTCCTCTCTCTGTGGCTAAAGGTTCGATAACATATACCTATGGACAAATGTCCGTTGCTACAGACTATGCTTTCTCAAAATCTTCCACAGGCCATGGAAATAATATCTAAAGCCATGGTTGTGTCTGTTTCGTCCTCCTGAACATGCCAGTACCACTCATGAAGGCCAATTGTCCCTGCATTCAAAAACCCTAAAACCAAGCTCGAAAACCTAGCAATGGTGATTTACAGTATAGGCCATATAAATGAAATCAAATAATGCAGAAAGTATGCAAATGCCTCATAGATCAGGAATACATGATTAATTCAACCTAACAATGCTTAAAACATGAGATTCGAATTCAAGAATAGGGGTATGTCGTGTACGACTTACAGAGCGATTTGGGACTGGAATGGACTTGTTCTTGATTGCTTTAGCTTGCAGAGAGTCCCAGGAAGCGATTGGGATCGTTCAATGGTCTTGAGAATGCCTCTAAGTGGGATTTTGATCTCACACTTTTCTTGACTTTTTTCAGATTTGGTTCTCTCTCTCTCGCCTGTTTCTAGCTTCTTTTTATGTCTGGCCTCCTTCTATATGTATGAGTGAATGCATTAGGGTTGAAAAACTAGTCCAAATCTTTCTTCTTCAATGCTTTTTGATTTGATTTGATTTCCTTTTAAGATCTTTCCAAACATGGCTTTTTTCAATCTTTTTGTGCACACAAGCCTTTACATGAGTTTGAATGCTTCGCTAGTTGTAATTGGAACCTAAAACAATCACAAAATCTCTTGTTATCAATGCTTTGGATTTTATTTGATTTATTTTGATTTAAATTGAATTAATTCAAATAAAAAACCAAAATAAATAATAAAAATAATATATGGACAAGTGGCAAAGGCTAGAGCTCATGGGCTATGTTTCCAACTCAAAACAAGTGAAAAATATTGGGCCCATTTGGCAAAATTTGAAGTTTTAGTGATAGTTGACTCTTGGCAATTTTGCAAAAAAGGTCAACTTCAACAATGCATAACTTCCTCAATTTTGACTCTTTGGAGGTGTTCTTGGACTTTTTAGAAATCATGATATGTCCTCTAAGCAACCCTTTTGGTCTCATCTCATTTTGATATTCCATGCTTATTTATGAAGCTTTGACAAAAAAGGTGTTTTTGTTGACTTTTCAAAATGACCTATAATGTCCAAATTGATAACTTCTTGTGAGTGCATAATTTGATCTTGGGAGCTGAAGATGGATTGTAGGGAATTTCATCCTCTTAAAAATGAGCTTTGGATGGGTCATTTCTCATAAAGTATGAGAAAGTTATGCTTGGTCAAATTTGAGTTGACTTTTCCTGCAAAACCCTAATTTAGCAACCTTTGAGTCTTGATGAATTATGAGCAATCCTTGATGAATCATGATCAACCCTTGATCAAATAATTAAAATCACTTCAAAATTACGATGTTAACCAAAAATCTTGAAGTTTGATTGTATGTAGGCCACAATTGACTTTTGCCCTAACACAGTCGATTTTTGGACCTTTGAACAATTGACTGAGCAAACTTTCTCTGCAAGGCTTGAAACTTGACATGTATGACATTGAGAACATATTAGGACAATTTTGAGCATTTGGGGTCACTCGGATTCAAGTATCTTGATGTAACATGAAACCCTAGTTTGGGGTAGACTGCCTTAGGAGAGAGCTTGTCTGGCCAACCCTTGGACTACCTTTAGCAACTTGAGGATCTTTTTTGAAATGTTTTGAGAAATATGGGAGGACAAATTTTGGGGTACAACAGCTTCCCCTGTTCAATCTTCTTAAACCTGAGGGTGTAGATTGGCTTTCGTGCCTTTCGTAATCCAAAGGTGGAAGATGATTGAACACTAAAGTGCCCAGAAATTTGAACTCGCATGAAGTGGTAGTTGTCTTGTGATGTCGGGAATGGGATTATAGATGCCATTTGGAAATTGATGTCAAGGGGATGGGCTTAAAGATGCCATCTGAAGGAGTGTCGGTCGCGTAAGAGTTTCCTTAGCGAGAGCTCGTGTACCTGTCGTTGAGGAAGATTCCGTTGGGGGAAGGCTGATCTTTGTCCTGAGAAAATAGAATTTTAGGAGCTTCGGTCGTCCGTTATTCTACTGAGGAATTATCTCTTAGCTGAGGAAGTGAAAATAAACTGCGATCTGGTCGTGGTCTAGCCTTCATAGTAATAAGACTGACTGCTACCTGGTCGTAATCCAGGCCTTACAGTAATGGTCTTTGGATCCAGATTGTGAGTGATCTGATGGTTGAAAGATGATGGTCCATGATGGTCTTTTGGCTTGTACAAGCGCATGATTATACAAGACAAAATAATATTGAAGAATCTGGGGGACCTGGGATTCGAACCCAGGTCCTGTGGCCTTTTCATATGCCTCAATACAAACTGAGCCAAGCGCGCTTGTTGTACATAGAGAAACAAATAAATAATATATTAAAAAAACATAAATTGTTAATTTCCTGCGCGCGAAATTTCAAACAGGCAAATGGGATAGTGCCACGCAGGTATTCTTCTTCCTCTATCCGTTGGTAAAAGTTATAGACTTTTACCTACGGACAAAAATCCGTAGCTATAACCCCTACAAATTTCAAAATCTCACACAGGCACGATAAATGAAATCTAATGATGTAGATCAAATCGCCTTGACCTTGTGATCATCATGGAACCTTTCTTGTGGACCAATTTTGCCTGTACAAAAAGATCCCAAAACGCAACAAGAAACCCTAACAATGGTGGATTTGAATATAGCTAACAAAAATGCAATTAATTGTTACCATTAGCTTGCAAACACATTAGGGATTATGAATATGTCATTGAAACATGGTAAATATGCAAGAATAAAGAGATTCGATTTTGAAAATAGTGATAAACTGTGGGGGTCGTGGAACCGGATTCTGGGTATGAAGACGCTTGCTTTTGATTGGTATAGCTTCTTTGTACTCCCAGGAAGCGAATGAGATGGCTTGGGAGTCTTGAAAATGCTTGGAAGTATGAAATCAGATCACCACTTTTCTTGAGTTTTTTCAAGTTTGTTCTTCTCTCTATACGCCTCCAAACCTTGTGTTTTTGGTCTGCACTTGTCCACTATATACCAATGATCGAATTAGGGTTACAAATGTGCTTTCAATCTTTGTCAATTATGGTCATTGATCATGATTTGATTTTCAAGAAAATCTTTCCAAAATAAGCCAAAACCAATATTTTTATGCACAACCATGCCTTACACGATTTGATTCTCTTGCTAGATGTATAAGAGACCTGAAATATGCACAAAATCTTAAGGTTTGAATGATTTGGATATTTCCATGATTTATTTTGATTTAATTTGATTTAATTGAAATAAAAAAATCAAAATAAATGGCAAAAATAAAATAAAGGCAAGTGGAAAGAGTTAGGACTCGTGGAGCATGCTACAAACTCAAAACAAGTGCAAAAAGTTAGGCCCATTTGACAAAAATTGCAATTTGAGGCACTTTTGACTTTTGGCAATTTTGTAAAAAATGTCAACTTCACCGATGCATAACTCCTTCAATTTTCACTCTTTGAAGGTGTTCTTGGACTTTTTAGAACGCTCAAGATGTCCTATAAGCAACCCTTTTTGTCTCATCTCAATTTAGTCTTCCATGTTCATGTATGAAGCTTTGACACAAAAGGCATTTTTGTTGACTTTTCAAAATGACCTATAATGTAAAAATTCATATCTTTTTGTGAGTGAATTTTTTGAACTTGGGAGATGAAGATGAATTGTAGGTAATTTCATCCTCTTCAAAATTATATTAGGATGGGTCATTTATCATAAAGTATGAGAAAGTTATGTTTAGTCAAAGTTGAGTTGACTTTTCCTACAAAAGCCTAATTTAGCAACTTTTGGGTTTTGATGAATTGTGAGCAATCATTGATGAATTATGATCAACCCTTGATCAAATTATGAATAATACTTAAAAATGAGAATGTTCACCAAAAATCTTGAAGTTTGATTGTATGTGGGCCACAGTTGACTTTTGCCCTAGCACAATCGATTTTTAGGTCTTTGAGCAATTGACTGAGCAAACTTCCTCTACAAGGCTTGAAACTTGACATGGATGATCTTGAGAAAATATTAGGACAATGGTGAGCATTTGGGATCCCTTGGACTCAAGTATCTTGATGCAACATGAAACCCTAATTTTGAGGTAAACTGCCTTAGGAGAGAGTTTGTCTGGTCAACCCTTGGACTTCCTTGAGCAACTTGAGGACCTCACTTGAAATGTATTGAGAAATATAGGAGGGAAAATTTTGGGGTACAACAGCTGCCCCTGTTTAATCTTCTTAAACCTGAGGATGTAGATTGGCTTGTCTGCCTTTCGTGATCCGAGGGTTGAAGATGATTGAACACTAGAGTGCCCAGAAATTTGCACTCGCATGAGGTGGTACTCGTATTATGATGTCGGGAATGGGCTTATAGATGCCATTTGGAAGTTGATGTTGGAAGATGGGCTTAAAGATTCCATCAGAAGAAGTTTCGATCGCCTAAGAGATTCCTTAGCGAGAGCTTGCATACCTGTTGTTGAGGAAGATTTTGCTGGGGAATGTTGTTCTCTGTCTTGAGATAAATTGAATTTTAGGAGCTTCGGTCGTCTGTTATTCTACTGGGGAATAGTCTCTTGGTCGAGGAGGTGAAAATGAATTATCATCTGGTCATGATCCAGGCTTCACAGTGATAAGATCAACTGCTATCTGGTCGTAATCCAAGCTTTACAGTGATCTATTGGGGAGATGAGATTAAACTTGCTATCCAATCGTAATTCGGGCTTTTGCAATTTCTCAATTCTTATCTGGTCGTACTCCAGGCTTCAAAAGGAATTAAGTTGTTATCCGGTCGCATCCGGGCTTCAACTTGACTTTAGGGCACACTAATATCCGGTCGACTTCGGGCTTCTTAGTAATTGTCCAGGTAAAACTGCTATTTGGTCGAAATCCAAGCTTCGTAGTGTCTTGTACCGCTATCTGGTCGTAATCCAGGCTTCACGATAATTCGTACCATTATCTGGTCGAATCTAGTCTTCATGGTGTCTTGTACTGCTATCTGGTCGAATCCAGGCTTCACAATACCTCACTTCTTATCTAGTCAAAATCTAGGCTTCAGAAGAAATCAAGTGGTTATCCAGTCGCATCCGGGCTTCCATTTGATTTTAAGGCCTACTAATATCCGGTCGATTCCTGGCTTCATAGTAATTGGCCAGGTGAACTGCTATTTGGTCGAAATCCAAGCTTCATAGTGTCCCTTACTGTTATCTGGTCGTAATCCAGGCTTCAGTGTCTTTTACCGCTATCTGGTCGTAATCCAGGCTTCATGATGTGTTATACCATTATCCGGTCGAATTCAGGCTTCATGGTGTTCGGGGAACTCAATATATTATCCGGTCGAATCTGGGCTTCATAACTTGCATTAAAGATATACCACTATGTGGTCGACTCCAGGCTTCGTAGCATTCTTGGCTTCTATCTGGTCGTAATCCAGGCTTCATAACGTCTTCTACCATTTTCTGGTCGAGTCCAGGCTTCACGGTGTCTTGTATTGCTATCTGGTCGTAATCTAGGCTTCACAATAACTTGTTAAGCTGCTATCCGGTCGACTCCGGGTTTCATGGCTTGTGTTTATGATATACCACTATCTGGTCGTAATCCAGGCTTCATGGTGTCTTTGTATTTCTATCTGGTCATAATCCAGACTTCACAATAACTTGTTAAGCTGCTATCCGGTCGACTCCGAGCTTCATGGCTTGTGTTTATGATATACCACTATCTGGTCATAATCCAGGCTTCATGGTGTCTTTGTATTGTTATCTGGTTGTAATCCAGGCTTCACAATAATTTGTTAAGCTGTTATCTGGTCGACTCCGGGCTTCATGGCTTATGTTTATGATATACCACTATCTGGTCGTAATCCAGGCTTCATGGTGTCTTTGTATTGCTATCTGGTCGTAATCCAGGATTCATAATAATTTGTTGGGGATTAAACTATTATCCGGTCGAATCCGGGCTTCATAGCTTGTGATAAACCACTATCTGGTCGATTCCATGCTTCGCGGTATTCTGATACTATTATCCGGTCGATTTCCGGGCTTTACAATATGATGGAGGAATCAAGATATTATCCGGTCGGATCCGGGCTTCATAGCTTGATCTTTATGAGAATTTGGTTGTATCTTTCCCTGAAAGGTAAAGGGTTAGTCGTATGTAATGTCATGATGTATGAAATGTATTGAGCAATGATGTTCTCAAAATAAATGACACTGTGTTGTATGATGCATATGTGTATGTCATGATGTATGCAATGTTCTCGTGATGTTTTCTCACTGGGGAAAATAAATCTCGGACTGTTGCTGGAGAATATAAAGAATTTCGCCCACTGGGGATAACGACCGAATATGATTTGAGAATATATTGGCGGGAAAATCACTCTGCTGGAGAATAAACTGGCGAGAAAATGACTCTGTGGGGAAGAGAGATACTCTGTCAGAAGATCTGCTGATTTGGAGAAATAATCTCGGCTAACGTTTCTGGTGATGATAAACTCTATTGGGGATTAAGGTTCTGCTTGTGGAAGAAATAAACTCCATTGGGGGTGGCCTTCCATTGTTGGTGAAATAAACTCTGCTTGGGGAGAAATAAACTCCATTGGGGGTGGCCTTCCATTGTTGGTGAAATAAACTCTGCTTGGGGAGAATTAACACTGTTGTATTCTGGTACCTCTTACTCTGCGGGGAGTGTAGATGTTACTGGGACGCATGCTGAGGATATGACAATGGCTTTGCATCGAGACTTTTCTTCCCCTGTACCTGCTGGAGAAAGTGCCTGCAGAGGCCTTGTGGATTAATTATTATCCCAACTTATGAGGTGCTTGGTAACTTTCAATTGAAATGATAAGTCTTCTTCTGGTATGAAAGTGACGAGATGACGGGACATAGTCGTACGCTTTAATCCCTAACTTTTGCCTGGGCTGTCTTTTCAGATTTTCAGTCCACTGGGATACCCTTTTTTGCCCAAGCCTCCTTTTAAGGTTTTCGGCTTACCGGGTGTACATATCTTTTTTGTTTTTATCCCTAATTTTTGCCCGAACCCTTTTGGTTCGCCGGGATGCCCTTATTTTTGCCTAGGCCAGTCAACCTAGCGGGTCTTTGTTGATGTGCAGTATTTTTTGACTATGTCCACGCTCTCAGGGTGTAGGGAGTTGTCACTGTCGGTAGTGTTGTATTGCCACACTACCAGAAGATGTTTATTTGATCATACAAGATTCGTTGCTGGAATTTATGTCCAATGCCTCAAGTGATTCAGATGGAGATCTGCCCCTGGCTATTTGGCATCTTTGAGAGATTCCTTGAATCTTGACTTGACTGCCCCAGATAATGGATAATGATCATGTCGTGCCCCTTGGTTGGAAGTGTTTTTTTTTCCACTTGAGGTGATCCTTTTTATTGAGAAGGTTTTTGTTCACTAGATATTCGTCATGTGAATTTCTCTGTTGTTGAACAAATAGTCATATGCAAACAATAATATTTTAAGAATGCAAAGCTTATGTCTGTCTTGAAGTTTGAAAATGCATTTTTCAGTAAAACAGGCAAATTTTGTAAAATGTGATGTCAACTCAGGATTTACAGCAAGTCCTACAGGAGTCAGGATACCTTTTGTAACAATATGCTTTCGAACTAACCCATGCTTAAGCTAGGAATTTTAAGGGTTATAACGTGGCCTGGTTCACGGTTCAAGAAACAAAGGATAAAGGCTCAAATTTTATTTGTACCCACCCGTTCTTCGTGATGTTCTTCGATCCTAAACTCAGCTAATTGTGCATTTAGATCCCGTTAGTCTTTGCTCTGATATTCCAGTGATGGTTCAGATACTGAAAGTTTACTTGAAAAAGGAAGCCATTTCTTTTTGTTGAGGGTTTGTAGGACCTCTTTCTTTTTTATTTTATTATCCCTGTCTTTTGCCTGAACTGTTTCTTTTTGTGATTATAGTCAGCGGGATGCCCTAGCTTTTTTATTCTTCTTAAGTCTCCTTCATAGGTTATGACTTAATGGGATTTTATTTCGAGAGATAATGACTGCTTGTCTTGACGATTATAGGGAACCATCACCGTCTTCTGTTTTGGAAGGACGTCTTCGATGTCATTCATTGTGCACCTGGATTAACTGAGAAAACTACTTTGCCCCAGGTTGTTATTAAGGGTTTTAATTTGTGTGAAAAGAAAAACTCCTACTTCTTTGGCTCAAAGGGGTTGGCTAGGGATTATCTTCCTTATAACTCCACTGTTTAAGATTTGAAACAATGCATGTACATCGTCAGCGGAGTCTGTTCAAAAGCATACTGTAGATATTTTGATATCATTTTCCTCATCCTCCCTCTAAAGGCTTAGAGTTTTTAATCGAGAGTTGAATATCACAAAAGGAAATAAGAACGCATTTTAGAAATAGTGAATACGAATGGATCGATTCAAAACAGACATATGCAATGCATTGATCAAGTAATAGAGTTTGACATGAATAGATGTTCGAACAATCAAAAGAAAATTGCAAATTGAAAATTCTAATGAACAAAAGCCTCTCTTGTCAGAACTTGTCACTTCAAAGGACGTTCCTTGGAGGGATGGTAGAAGAACTCAACCTGACCATCTTGTGTAAACTCCAGCACTCCTTCATCAATCAAGTCCTGAATTTTATTTTTCAATGCCCAACAATCATCAGTATCATGCCCCGAACTGTTAGAGTGATATGCACACCTTGCACCAGGATTGTAGTTAGGCGAAGAAGTCTTGGGATTCAGATGAGGTCCTATCAACGTCACCAGATTCATCCTTAACATGTGTTGTAAAGCTTGAGACAGCGGCATGTTGAGCTTGGTAAACTACCTCTTGGGTGTATCTGGCTTACTCTGATTAACCTGTTGTTTTTGGCGAGGTTGTTGTTGGACCCGTGAGGTAGTAGCAATTTGGAAAGGTCTACTCTTCACCAAACCAAACCCTTGTCTTCTTGGAGGTTGATCAATAACTTGGTCCCCGGCCTCGATTGTTTGCTTCATACTGTTGTATCCGTCTTGATGAAGTTGGTTGATGATGGCTTTCAACTCTTCTTGTCTTCGGCCTAGGCCTTGGATAAGAGCCATCTGCCCCAGCATCTGGGTTCTCATTGCACCTACCTCAGCTTGCAGTTGTTCCAACCATTCGTCCTTATTGTCTTCGGGACTTTTCTTGACCAAGTTCTCAATGAGGAGTGTTTTCAACTCTTCCTGCCCCTTGGATAGGTTTAGGAACATTTCCCTGAATAGAGCTTCTTGAGTTTGAAGATCTTTGTTGTCTTGTTTGAGATCCATTGCTGAAATAAACAGCGAGAACATGAGAGACCTGTACTGGAAGACCTGTTATGCAATGATATGTATGATATATGTATGCAATGTTTTCAAGGATCTTGCGGGTAAACAAGAAAATGTTAGAATTTTATTGCAGCTTGATTGAAGAAACTTCATGTCGTTAAGAGTCCTTATTCAAGAGTCAAGCTCACCATACCGAGTGGATCATAGCCACTGACTCAAGTTATCGTTTTTTTATCTCTAGACGACATTGGCTAGATGAAAATAAATCCTCTTGCCCCTTACTAGACGTCTGATTTACCATAATCTGCATCACAAACCCTTGAGATCCTTGAAATGGTTAAGGAAATGTTAAGGCATGATGTTATGATGTGTATGCTATGCGTTTAAGCAAAAGTGTAAGGTGATGTAAGCAAGTAAACCCGAAAAGAAATCCAAGTTATTGGATAAGGACTGTAAACAAAACCTGCAAGGAACTCATGTTGTTAGATAATAAAACTGTGCAAGTAGTTCAAGCTGAAAGCACACAAGTCACACAAACAGCCTTAGGTTTAGGCTTGCATGATGTCAAAGGTAATACCCTCTTGAAGTTAAGTTGGTTCAATCTGTCCTAGAAAAGTAACCGTGTTCTAGAGGATCTCAATATCACTGACCATCCTCCATCGGTCATGGTTTCAGCTCACGCAATCTTTTCTTGCGGCCGGGACTATCTCGAGAGTATGGTCTCAATGAGTGTAGCATCGAGTATCAACCAGTTCTCAGCTTTATACCGAGGCCGGCTATCTCACTACTTTCTAATGGCCAAGTTGGTTGATTAAAGGTTCAAAGGTCAGTTGATGCTTAACGACACACGCAGCGGCCCCATATTCTCCTCGTTTCTACACAAGGGATACCGGTACCAACCAATGCGCCACATCAACGTAGCTACTGCTTCAACTGTATCGTTCTATGCCTTACAGTTCCCTCACAGTTTATTGCTACTTACCTAAAAGGTGTCCCCAGATCCGGGTTAGGATCTATAGTAACTCCCAAGCAAAACCCTTAAAAGTAAAGCAACCAAAACAAACAAGAGAAGCAATTTATGATGAACTAAATCCTAAGGTATACCCCACTTATAGCATCCCCGACAGAGTCGTCAGTTCTGTGATACAGTGGCAGAACCTGACTGTTTTAGGAAAATGTTGGTTTGCGTTTTACATTTTTATTCGCAAAATGTCGCGGTAAGCAAGAGTCGCCACGACTTTTATTTTATCCAACTGGAAAGGAAAAAAGCACATAAAAATTCCTTTTTCGAGATTTTGAGTACGGGGGGTAGATTATAGAAAGGGAAGGTATTAGCACCCTTTCTATCCGTATTTTTCTACGGGCTCTTAGGTACTTGCTCATCATTTTTAAAATTGCTTATGTGTTTGTGTGTTTGAAAAGTTTTTGTTTTACTTCAATTTAATCCTTGCTTCTGTCTTCAAGAGTGTTACAAAGTCGTTTTGAAAACTTTGTTTGAAAAGAGTGTAAGTGTGGAAAAGTTTAATTTTAAGCAAGTACCTACTAGCATCTACCTACTCGAAAAAAGAATGTTTATGTTCTTGCTTCCTTTAGACAACGCTATCCCACTATTAATGAGTAGGTAGCACCGTCGTTGGAGTTGTAAGGGTCAATTCTAAAAGGGACGTACGATCACCAAAGCAATGTTAGGACGTCTTAGTAATAACCCTAATGTCTTAAGATCATATTCGAGGCAACATTTCCGAGGCAACCTTTCTGAACGGGACATTTGATCTTTGTTTAGACAAGAGGGCGACCACTAAAACACCCTATACTTAATGATCGTTTATCAAAGGCAACCGAAGTGAGAGTATACCCTAGGAGTGCGCATGTGCAAGTGATTCAATTTCAAGTTATTATCTTTGCACATTTAGGGTTTTCTAACCATTTTAAAATTTACATACAGTCTTGTCATGCAACCCTATTATCATACATCTAACAGTTAATATTTACGGAAATTAAAAATGCATAAAATAAAGCTACGCTATTACAAGGCTTTGGGTGGGGATTAATTACATAGCCAAAAACTCGTCAAAACGATAAATAAACAAAAAGTCCTAATTAAGCTATTACATCCCATGAGCAGTTACATTAATATTGTAAAAATATAACTAAGCGCGCGATGAAACGACAACGGGAGAAAAATAGGGTTTTGACCCCGTTTAACTTAATTAAAAGAAAAATCATTTTTTTTTGTTTTTGGTTATTTTATTTTAAGAAAATAAGGTTTTAAATTAAATAAATACAAACTTAATTACTAATTGAATTAAATTAATAAAAATAAATAATTTTGACCTATTTTTGTATTTTTGTGATTTTTTAAGAAAAGAAAAACAGAAATTAGATTAAACAAAAACCCTAGTTTCTAATTTATTTTAATTTATTTACAAAGAATTAAAGTTACCTAATAAATTAAATTAACTAACTAAATTAATTTTTTATAAAAAAATAAAACCTAAATCTAATTGGATGAAAATTGATTTTATGATTTTATAAAAAAAGAATTAATTTTTTGTTAGTAAAATAATTTAAATAAATTAAATAAAAGAAACTATAAAAGAATAAAGAAAAAGAGTATTGGGCCTGTTTGCTAGCAATTGAGGGGGTCTCCATAGCATCCTTTTGGGCCCAAATTCCATTGGCCCACGTTTGACTTTCAGATTCCATGTTGTGCATTGACCAGGGTGCATCATGGTCCTTCATGTGATGGCCTTTGGATCCAGATTATGAGTGATCTGATGGTTGAAAGATGATGGTCCATGATGGTCTTTTAGCCTGTACAAGCGCATGATTATACAAGACAAAATAATATTGAAGAATCTGGGGGACCTGGGATTCGAACCCAGGTTCTGTCGCCTTTTCATCTGCCTCAATACTAACTGAGCCAAGCGCGCTTGTTGTACATAGAGAAACAAATAAGTAATATATTAAAAAAACACAATTTGTTAATTTCCTGCACGCGAAATTTCAAACAGGCAAATGGGATGGTGCCACGCAGGTCTTCTTCTTCCTCTCTCCGTTGGTAAAAGTTATGGACTTTTACCGTAGACAAAAGTCCGTAGCTATAACCCCTGCACATTTCAAAATCTCACACAGGCACGATAAATGAAATCTAATGATGTAGATCAAATCGGCTTGACCTTGTGATCATAATGGCACCTATCTTGTGGACCAATTTTTCCTGTACAAAAAGATCCCAAAATGCAACAAGAAACCCTAACAATGGTAGATTTCAATATAGCTAACAAAAATGCAATTAATTGTTACCATTAGCTTTTAAACACATTAGGGATTATAAATATGTCATTGAAACATGGTAAAGATGCAAGAATAAAGAGATTCGATTTTGAAAATAGTGACAAACTGTGGGGGTCGTGGAACCGGATTCTGGGCACGAAGACGCTTGCTTTTGATTGGTATAGCTTCTTTGTACTCCCAGGAAGCGAACGAGATGGCTTGGGAGTCTTGAAAATGCTTGGAAGTATGAAATCAGATCACCACTTTTCTTGAGTTTTTTCAAGTTTGTGCTTCTCTCTATACGCCTCCAAACCTTGTGTTTTTGGTCTGCACTTGTCCACTATATACCAATGATCGAATTAGGGTTACAAATGTGCTTTCAATCTTTGTCAATTATGGTCTTTGATCATGATTTGATTTTCATGAAAATATTTCCAAAATAAGCCAAAACCAATCTTTTTATGCACAACCATGCCTTACACGATTTGATTCTCTTGCTAGTTGTATAAGAGACCTGAAATAGTCACAAAATCTTAAGGTTTGAATGATTTGGATATTTCCATGATTTATTTTGATTTAATTTGATTTAATTGAAATAAAAATTAAAATAAATGGAAAAAATAAAATAAAGGCAAGTGGAAAGAGTTAAGACTCGTGGACCATGCTACAAACTCAAAACAAGTGCAAAAAGTTAGGCCCATTTGACAAAAGTTGCAATTTGAGGCACTTTTGACTTTTGGCAATTTTGCAAAAAAGGTTAATTTCACCAATGCATAACGCCTTCAATTTTGACTCTTTGAAGGTGTTCTTGGACTTTTTAGAAATCTCAAGATGTCCTCTAAGCAACTCTTTTGGTCTCATATCAATTGAGTCTTCCATGTTCATGTATGAAGCTTTGACAAAAAAGGTGTTTTTGTTGACTTTTCAAAATGACCTATAATGTAAAAATTCATATCTTTTTTAGAGTGCATTTTTTGAACTTGGGAGATGAAGATGAATTGTAGGGAATTTAATCCTATTAAAAATTAGCTTTGGATGGGTCATTTCTCATAAAGAATGAGAAAGTTATGTTTGGTCAAAGTTGAGTTGACTTTTCCTACAAAACCCTAATTTAGCAACTTTTGGGTTTTGATGAATTGTGAGCAATCCTTGATGAATCATGATCAAACCTTGATGAGATGATGAATGATACTTCAAAATGAGAATGTTTACCAAAAATCTTGAATTTTGACTGTATGTGGGCCACAATTGACTTTTGCCCTAGCATAGTCGATTTTCAGGTCTTTGAGCAATTGACTGAGCAAACTTCCTCTGCAAGGATTGAAAATTGACATGGATGATCTTGAGAACATATTAGGACAATGGTGAGAATTTGGGATCCCTTGGACTCAAGTATCTTGATGCAACATGAAACCCTAATTTTGAGGTAGACTGCCTTAGGAGAGAGTTTGTCTGGTCAACCCTTGGACTTCCTTGAGCAACATGAAGACCTCACTTGAAATGTATTGAGAAATATGGGAGGGAAAATTTTGGGTACAACAGCTGCCCCTGTTCAATCTTCTTAAACCTAAGGATGTAGATTGGCTTGTCTGCCTTTCGTGATCTGAGGGTTGAAGATGATTGAACACTAGAGTGCCCAGAAATTTGCACTCGCACGAAGTGGTACTCGTCTTATGATGTCGAGAATGGGCTTATAGATGCCATTTGGAAGTTGATGTTGGAAGATGGGCTTAAAGATGCCATCATAAGAAGTGTCGATCGCCTAAGAGATTCCTTAGCGAGAGCTTGCATACCTGTTGTTGAGGAAGATTTTGCTGGGGAATATTGTTCTCTGTCTTG
The DNA here is from genome assembly GCA_948472305.1 of Vicia faba. Classification (NCBI taxonomy): domain Eukaryota; kingdom Viridiplantae; phylum Streptophyta; class Magnoliopsida; order Fabales; family Fabaceae; genus Vicia; species Vicia faba. The sequence goes on from OX451737.1 coordinate 1,524,614,079, forward strand.
AGAAAAGTTGAATTTTAGGAGCTTCGACCGTCCTTTATTCTACTGGGGAATAGTCTCTTGGTCGAGGAGGTGAAAATGAATTATTATCTGGTCACGATCCATGCTTCATAGTGATAACATCGACTGCTATCTGGTCGTAATCCATGCTTTACAGTGATCTACTGGGGAGATGAGATTAAACTTGCTATCCGGTTGTAATCTAGGCTTTTGCAATTTCTCAATTCTTATCTGGTCGTAATCAGGGCTTCAGAAGGAATTAAGTTGTTATCCGGTCGCATCCGGGCTTCAACTTGACTTTAGGGCACACTAATATCCGGTCGACTCCGGGCTTCTTAGTAATTGTCCAGGTAAAACTGCTATTTGGTCGAAATCCAAGCTTCACAATGTCTTGTACCGCTATCTGGTCGTAATCCAGGCTTCACGATGTTTCGTACCATTATCTGGTCGAATCCAGTCTTCATGGTGTCTTGTACTGCTATCTGGTCGAATCTAGGCTTCGCAATACCTCACTTCTTATCTGGTCAAAATCCAGGCTTCAGAAGAAATCAAATGGTTATCCAGTCGCATCTAGGCTTCCATTTGATTTTAAGGCCTACTAATATTTGGTCGATTCCGGGCTTCATAGTAATTGGCCAGGTGAACTGCTATTTGGTCGAAATCCAAGCTTCACAGTGTCCCTTACTGTTATCTGGTCGTAATCCAGGCTTCAGTGTCTTTTACCGTTATCTGGTCGTAATCCAGGCTTCACGATGTGTTATACCATTATCCGGTCGAATCCAGGCTTCATGGTGTTCGAGGAACTCAAGATATTATCCGGTCGAACCCTTGGACTTCCTTGAGCAACTTGAGGACCTCACTTGAAATGCATTGAGAAATATGGGAGGGCAAATTTTGGGGTACAACATATAGAAACCCTAATTTAACAATTTTGACTTTTGATGAATTAGGGGCATTTCTTGAGTAATCATGATCAACCCTTAATCAAATGATGGATATTACTTCAAAATGTTGAGGTTGACCAAAAACCTTGAAGTTTAACTGTATATAGGCCATAGTTGACTTTTGACCTAATATAGTTGATTTTCAAGCATTTGAGCAATTGACTGAGCAAACTTATTGTGCAAGGAATGAAACTTGGCATGGACAATATTGAATACATATTAGGACTATGGAAAACATTTGAGACCTTTTCAGCTTACACATCTTGATGAAAATTGAAACCCTTGTTAGAGGTTCATTGCCTTAGGAGGAGAATTTGTCTGGTCAATTCTTGGTCATCCTTGGGCAAGTTGGGGACCTCAATGGACATGCCTTGAGAAAAAATGGGAGGGAAAATTTTGGGGTGCAACACTATATTACCATTCAATAAGGATAATCGATGGAATAAGTTATATAGGAGTTGGAATGATCTAGCTGTAGCGTTGTTGTACCCCAATTTTGCCCCTAAGATTCCTCTATCATCTCATACCCTCATAATTGCAACAAGGTCACACTAGGGTTTGGTTCTTCTCCCCATCTTTAGCTTTGCTCATAGGGAATCATCAAGCACCTTGACTTGTATTTTGTGATCATCTATGTTTTTTATTGATTAACGTTTAGCTAATAAATACAATGAATCTTTTCCCTAATTGTTGATATTATAGGTGAAAGCACAACACATTCCATCATGTTGACCTATAGGTTCATGAGTTTATTCCCATGCCTTCTTCAACAAAGTTTCATTGAGATTCAAGCCTCATGATTGAATATGTTTTGAAGTAATATAATTGAAAAATTCTTTTATGATCCATCATGCTCAAGTTGTCAAAGATAGTCCAAAGATGTAAGGGTTGATGGAAGAAGTTTGACCTAATTGGATAAGCCTTTGATTTCTTGATCACAAGTACATATCTCCCTCAATCCTCAATATTTGGAAGTGGTTATGGTTTCTATGGTTCCTTATTATCATCCTCAACAACTTCTGTTTACATGACAAAAGTATTTGTACAAGGAGGTTTGTAAAAATTGAAAAGGGTTTCCAAGGCATTTTGTTGCTCTAGGAGCTAGGGTTTTTGAACTTTAAAGGGTTATATCTTGCTCATATTTTTGTATTTTTGAGTGATTCCAAAAACATGCTTCTCTTTAAAGGGTTACCAATAAATCACTTCAAAAGTTTTAAGAAAATTTTGTGTGGAAGATACCTAATGATGAAGAAATATTACAAGTCCTATAGATAAGCCATCAAATTCCCTTATGTGACTTTAAAAGATCATAACTTGGTCAATTTTTATCTCCTTGCGCCCATTCCTTTTCCATAATGTTTTTAAATATGTGAACTTCAACTCTTCTTTTATGTGCAAAGTTTGAAAATGGATGGAAGATGCCCTAAGGACGCAAAAGATTATAGGTCATTTCATAAATTTTCACCCACTTCACCAAGTCATAACTTTCTCATTTTTTGGAGATTTTAAATGGTCCAAGTCTCAAAATGTCATTCAAGATATCTAATTCATGCCATCTTTTTTGGTCAAGAGCAAATTTCAAATGGAAGACCATGTTTGGATGCAAGACATTATAGGTCAACTTTTGAAGAAAAAAATTAGAATTTTTCTAAGTACAAAAGTCAACCTCTTTTTCTCAACTTTGACTCATCACAACTTTTAACTCAATCATCCATTTGATTCCATTATTTGCATATTGTAAAGTTTGTAATTTCATCTTTCCAATGCATCAAGAACCAAGCTCTAAGACTTTCTAAATCGTGCACATAATTGATTTGAATATGGTACCTTGAAACTGAAGTTTTCTCCAAAGTCAGAATTTGAAATCCTTGATTTGGCCTCTAAACATAAAATTTATGCGTGTTTTTACTTCTAATCATTTTTAATGATCTTCTAAAAGTGATTAGCACATTGAAACGCAGTCTTTGTTTGAGTTTTGAGAAAAATAGAAGTCACACTTTTCATGTTTGCAACTTCACACGATTTCCCTCCAAACTTCATCATTTAAAACGCTTAAGCATTCCATTAGCTTTCCTATAAATAAAGGTTCATACCTCATTCATTTTCTCAAGCTTAGAGATCCAGAATCACCCTGTCAAACTTCCTCTTGAACCCACTTTTCTGCAACTTCAAATTTGCTTTTACAGCTTTCCTAAATCCATGTTATTTGTCAATTCATCATCCTTGAACCTCACTAAATCTAACAGAAGAAGAATCAAGCTCTAAGACTTCCTAAAGCGTGCTAGCTAAGTCTAGTTTTAGAGCTCTACATTTGAACTTCAATAGGTAGATTCCTTCACCAATTTTCTCAAACTTTGATACTGTTATGAAGCTCTCATCATTCTGATTCAAGTCACAACATTTATTTTCAACTGGAAGTGAGTTTTGGCCATGAAATTTCAAATCCCTTTTCAAATCTTTCCATCCAAAACAACTAAGCTACTGAAGAATGGAATAACACAAGAAAGGGGGGGTTTGAATTGGGATTTTTAAAACTTAAAGAAAAGAACACGTTGGTTATCCTGGTTCGTTTGAACTCAAACTACTCCAGTCCACCCGCAAGGTGATTTCGCCTCTCTCAACGAGGTCTTAATCCACTAATCAATCTTGATTACAAATCTACTATGACAACCATCAAAGTCTTCTTGAGTATAAACCACAAGCTGGTTTTCTCAAGGAATTTCTCTAAAAAATATTTGAATAAAAGTGTACAAGAATGTTTTCTAATAAAACAGTATTACAAGTGATGTTTTACACAATTTGAATTTTGAATGTTTAAGGATGAAAAAGATAGCTTCGTTACTGTGCATGAAAAATCGTAAACGATTTATCCTTCAAACTTTGTTTAAATAGGCGAAGCATGTAGGAGATTTTGGAATGTTGATTAATGACAATTAAAGAGCTTTCTAAAAATAAAGATCATTGTTCCCTTCCAGCCGTTACATTTGAAATGGTAGTAATTGATTTATAACGCTTCGGAACATGCTTGCTTCAGAAGATGAAAGTATAAGTTGCTTCTTTCCAGAGCTTTGTAGATCACAAACACAGAGTCCTGTTTGCAGCGTTAGAACTTCTTTAAGAGGTGTTTATAATCAGAGTTGAAACAACTCTTTAACTCATCTTTTGATCTTCTTCCATCAGAACTTCTCTGCAAAACAGAATATAAATTTATGGAGCATAATTGTTCTTTGTGTTTGTTATCATCAAAACTTTTACAAGGGTTATAGAATCAAACTATGTTCTAACAATCTCCCCCTTTTTGATGATGACAAAAACTAGGATATTTTAATAGAAACAGAAAGAACATAAAGCATTTTAAGATATCCCCCTGAGTTGAATACTCAGATAGAGAAGAAATACTTCCCTGAAGTTTATTCTAATTAGAGTTTTTGATGCATCTACTTCTGTCTTTACCAGAGTTGGTTCGTGTTTTTCTTTCAGAAAGAAACGAGAAGTTATGATATTCAAAATGTTTGAGACTGCGTCTCGATATTGTTATTAGAAATATCTTATGTTCTCCCCCATTTTTGTCAAGAATTAAAAAACAATATAAATAACACATTAAGCAAGAAAAGATGGGTTGTATTCAAAAGGATTGCAAAAACACATTCAGAAGAAAATTAAAAAAAAATGAACACAGTAAAGAAAACAATTTTCAAAACTAAGATTGAGGTGGAGGATGTCGTGTGAACAGGGCTTCCAACAAATTCTTAATCTGAGTGTTTGACTCTTCTTGTTTTCCCATCATCCCTTTGATTTCCTTGCATGTGTCATCTTGCTTGTCTAATATCTCCTTAAACATTGCATTTTATTTCTTCAAATCCTCCAGAGTTTGCAAAACCAGAGATGAATAAGGTATATCAACAGAAGGTGCAACCTTTTCAGAGTAAGTTGCGGCTAATTCTGACTCAGTAGCTTCTTTAACTTCCTTGCCTTTGTCTTGAACCGTAACCAGAGTCAAAGGATCAGAGGATGGTTCATCATATTCTGAAGGTTGTTAATCTTCCCAGGGGGCATTATCTAGCAGAAGGAGAGGTTTCTTTTCCCAGTGACGCAGAACTTGATCTTTGAAGACTTTCAGATGATCACAGAATTTCTGTTGAGCAATTTCATAACTCAACTCCTTAAGTTTCTGGGACTAATAATTGAACCATTTTCTGAATTGGTTCCAATGTGAATCAGAAGCAGCATGATTAAGATTCTCTAAGCAGGCTAGCTTCAGAGAGTTAACCCATTCAAGTATTTCTATTTTAAAAATCAATAAATTTTTACCAACATCTGCTTTGGTGATTTTTGGTTTTGGTTTTGGGACAACAATTTTTTGAGAACACGAGACATGATTATCCAGAGCTTCTAGGTCTATAATGGTGCGAAGGTGATCTTCTGGATGGTTGTTTGGAAAGGGAGAATCAGAGATAATAATGGGTGAATGTGGTATGTTTGGTGGAGTGGAATGATAGGGAGATGGAATTTCTGGGATGTCGTGGATTGTGATTGGTTGTTGGACGGTCAGAGGGAATGTTATTCCAGGAATGGGTGAAGTGGTATTAGAGTCAAAATTTGGATTTTCAGATTGGGGAGCGTGAAAGTTTGGATTTTCAGAGTGGGGAGCTTGAGAGTTTGGATTTTATGAGTGGGGAGCTTGGAACACTGGATCAAATTGATCAATATCAGAAAGAACTTGAGCAAGTTCTGGCTGTTTTGGTCAAGATGGGTAGAAGGTGGATCGTCCATAATGTTTTCTAGAGTAAGTGAAGGGTCAAACTTAATATCAAAATCATCAAAGGTTTATGTTGAAGGGTATTTTGTGGGTTCTGGAGAGGAGGGGATTTTAGATGTTGATAAAAGAACTGATTCCATAACAGAAATAAAAGAAGAATCACCTTTCTTCTTAGCATCCTTGGGAACCTTCTGAGAAGATCTTTCTCCAACAGCTTTCCTTTTCCTTGATTTCTTGAGGACAATCTCTGGAGCCTGTTGTCTCAAATCGTGAATGTTCACTTCTGGATTTGTCCCGTCCATTTTACAAGCTTCCAGATATCTGACAATAATTTCTGGAGAAGCATTTGTTTGAGAGAAAAGAGCAAAATCCTCCAGAGGTACTCGTCTCGTTGTGATGACTTCCTTTGTTGTTATTGTTGGATCCTTCTTGATGGTTTCAATGATCCTCATTTTCTTCAGATTCTTTGCATTCAGAGGTTTACCAGCACATGCTTCCAGAGTGCTGACCTATTAAGCCCCAGTCAGATATTCTACCAGTTTGTTTTCCGTCAGAATATCTGATATGAGCCTGCCCGGAGGTATCTAGTCCCTCTTTGTCCTTTCTTCTTCTCTAGTCTCTTTGACGCCGGTCTTCAGATGATTAAACAGAAGATGAGGAAGATTGACTTTTGCCTTGGTTTCTATGAAGTACAGAAGAAATTGCTGATCAATGTTGATATAGTCAGGAAAACTTGTGGTTTTCCTGTGGTTGATACAGCCCAAGATGATTTTTGACCAAATTCTAAAGTAGTCTTTCAGATCTTTGATTTTGTTTGAAGGTTGGCCAGAAGAAAAAATCTCTTTTGAAATTGGTGTTAGGTCAGAGAATTTATCTGCCATGTCGCTGCAACGAATGCCTCCGCTGTCATGAACTATTAAACGTGCAATAAGATATTCAAAGATTACTATTTTCTTTCCCATCACAAAAGAAGTAACTTGGTGGTTTGAAGCAGTAACGTGAATCCATAATTCTTTAACTAATCTTGGAAAAACTGGACCCATTAGACGATCAAAATACTTTGTCCACCCTTGAAATTCAACATCAGGAGTAAGGTTGTAACCGTTTTCCTTCATACTGATGAAGTCCACAATGAGTTCACAAAGAACTTCTAGCGAATCAATGGGAGTCAGGAGTGTTCTTGAAGGTTCTTCATACATGTCTGCTGTTGAAGAAGAAGAGCCAGGAACACTTTGAGTGCTTTGAGCAGTTTGAGAAGAAGCCATTGTTCACACAAACTTTTTGAAGGTTTTTGAAAGAATATTGCACATAAATAGTAGAGAGAAGAAGTGAGAGTGAAAGAGTGAAAGTGAAAGTGAGCGGTGTATTTATAAAAAAAAAAATAGAAAACTTAATTAACAAGAAAAGAGTGAAAAGAAATGATTACATAACATTAATGATTCCTGAAAATAGGGAGATGGCATGGAGATATAAAACAATTATAGATATGACACCAGTCTCAATGCATCCAATCAACGCTTTAGTCTCTTCATAATTTGAACGCGTGTTCAACCTTAGAAGAAACTCTTCTGAGAGGATGACTGATGTTGATATTGTAAACTGCATGCTTCTATCTTTGAAATGAACCATTTGGGAACTGTTCAGATCTTCTTAGATAGATCCTGATACAACTGTCTTTCTAACTTCTGAAGACTTATTGATCAGATGTTCACAAAAAAAACATAAAATTCTGAGGGTTAAAGAATACATAAATAAAACTTTTATTCTAGACATAATTTCATGTTGAGATGTTTCAGAATGAAATTAAACCTATATTTAGAAAGGGGTTTAGTGAAGACATCAACCCATTGATGGTTTGTGTCAATGAATTTTAATGAAAGAATTCCTTTTTGAATATAGTCCCTAATGAAGTGATGTTTTATTTCTATATTCTTAGCCCTAGAATGTAAAATAGGATTTCTAGATAAACAAATGGCAGAAGTATGTCACAGTATAGGAATGCTACTCTTAAATATGTTGAAGTCTTCAAGCTAACTTTAAAATCCAGAGCATTTGTGTGCTGCATCCAGCTGCTGCTATATATTCAGCTTCAGCGGTTGATAATGCAATTGTGGATTGCCTCTTGCTGGACCACGAGATCATATTTTCTCCCAAAAATTGGCAGCTTACGTAAGTACTTTTTCTTTCTATTCTGTCTCCATCGAAGTCAGCATCACAATACCCTACTAATTTGTATTCTTTGGTTTTTCTATAAAACATACCAAGATTAGTAGTACCTTTCAGATACTTGAAAATTCGCTTAACAACTGTTAAGTGAGATTCTCTAGGATCTTATTGGAATCTAGAACACAAACATACACTATACAGACTATCAGGTCTTGAAGCTGTAAGATATAAGAGATAACCAATCATACCTCTGTAGATCTTTTGTTCTACCTTTTTACTTACCTCTTCCTTTTCCAGAATGCATGTAGGGTGCATTGGAGTGTTGGATGGCTTACATTCTTATAGGTCGAATTTCTTCAGGAGTTCTTTGACGTACTTGCTTTGGTGTATGTATGTTTCTTCTGGAGTTTGATTGATATGGATGCCTAGAAAGAACTTGAGTTCTCCCATCAAGCTCATTTCAAACTCTGCCTGCATAGACTTAGCAAATTCTCTTCCTATAGAGGCTTTAGTAGATCCAAAAATAATATCATCTACATAAATTTGACAAACTAGAATGTCATTTTTAAATGGCTTACAGAATAAAGTTGTGTCTACCTTCCCTCTGGTAAAATCATTTTCTAACAGAAAGCTACTTAGTCTTTCATACCAAGCTTTGGGAGCTTGTTTCAGACCATATAGTGATTTCTTTAGTTTAAAGACATATTATGGATGTTTTGAATTTTCAAAACCAGGGGGTTGGTGCACATAAACTTCTTCATCAATGTACCCATTTAAGAATGCACTTTTGACATCCATCTGATAGAGAGTGATGTCATTATTTACAGCAAAAGAAATTAAAAGTATGATAGATTCTAACCTGGCGACTGGAGCAAAGGTTTGTGTATAGTCTATCCCCTCTTGCTGACTATAACCTTGTGCCATCAGCCGTGCTTTGTTTCTGATGACTTCTCCTTGTCCATTCAGTTTGTTTCTGAATACCCATTTAGTTCTAATGATGTTGAACCCTTTTGGTTTAAGAACTAAATCCCACATATCATTTCTGGTGAATTGGTTTAATTCTTCCTGCATTGCAAGTATCCAATCATTGTCTAGAAGAGCTTCGTCAATGGAAGTTGGCTCAATCAGAGACACTAATCCCATGAGAGATTATTCAAAGTTTCTGAATGTGGATCTTGTTCTGATTAGGTCTTCTTTCTTTCCCAAAATTTTGTCTTCCGGATGAGATAAGTTGCTTCTGGATTGTCTTTTTTGGAGAGGCTCTTCAGATGTTGTTGTAATATTTGTGACATCTTCTTCTGGTGTTGACTGTGATTCTTTTTGAGAAACTTCTGATGCAATTTCTTCAGTACCTATAAATTGGACTTCTATATCTGCAAAAGATTTATATTGCTTTGACTTTTGAGAGCCAAGCTTATCATCAAATCTGACACTGATTGACTCCTCTACAATCTGTGTTTTTGTGATGTATACTCTATAGCCTCTCGAGCGTTAAGAGTATCCTAACATAATATACTTTTATGCTTTAGAGTCAAACTTGTTCAGATGTTCTATAGTGTTAAGAATAAAACAAATACATCCAAATGGATGGAAATACGAGATGTTGGGCTTTCTGTTCTTCCACAGTTCATATGGAGTCTTATCCAGAATAGGTCTTATGGAGATTCTATTCTGAATGTAACACACTGTGTTAATTTCTTCTACCCAGAAGTTCTTTGCAATGTTAATCTCGTTGATCATGGCTCTAGCCATTTCTTGTAAAGTTATGTTCTTTCGTTCTACAACTCCGTTTTGTTGGGGAGTTCTAGGACAAGAGAAATCATGAGAGATGCCATTCTCATTAAAAAATAGTTCAAATTTTTTGTTTTCAAATTCTCCACCATGATCACTTCTGACTTTAACAATTCTAATATCTTTTTTGTTTTGGACTTGGTTACAGAAGGCAAAAAACACAGAGTGTGACTCGTCCTTGTGTCTTAAGAACTTTACCCATGTCCATCTGCTATAGTCATCTACCATCACTAATCCATACTTATTGCCACTAATGGATGCATTTTTCACTGGTCCAAATAGATCTATATGCAGAAGTTCTAATGGTCTAGAGGTAGAAACAACATTTTTGGTTTTAAAAGAAGGTTTTGCAAACTAGCCTTTTTGACATGCTTCACACAAAGCATCTGAGCTGAGCTTCAGGTTAGGAAGTCCTCTGACCAGATTGAGTTTGTTAATCTGAGATATTCTTCTCATACTAAGATGCCCCAATCTTTTGTGTCAGACCCATTGCTCATTGTTAACAGACAGTAGGAATTTTACATTCTGACTTTTCAGTTCAGAAAGTTTTATTTTGTAAATGTTATTCTTTCTCTTTCCTTTAAAGAGGATAGATCCATCTTTCTGACTAAATTCTTTACATGAATTTTGATTGAAGATTATATCATAACCGTTATCACTTAATTGACTTATGGATAACAAGTTATGCATTAATCCATCTACTAATAGAATATTAGTTATAGAGGGAAGAGTACAATTACCAATAGTTCCAGAGCCAATGATCTTCCCCTTTTGATTGCCTCTGAAACCTACGTAGCCTCCAGATTTAAGCTCCAGGCTTGAGAACATATGCTTTCTTCCCGTCATGTGTCGAGAGCATCCAGAATACAGGTACCAAGATTGGTGTTTCAATCTTGCTGTTAAAGATATCTGCAACATAGACAATTTTATCCTTAGGTGCCCATATCTTTTTGGGTCCTTGTTTGTTAGAGTTACCAAAATTCTGTTTGAATTTTGGTTTAGCAGAAAAAGCATTACTAGTGTACTTTAATTCACGTGTGTGCCCATATGTAAAGTGAGAATTCGAAGGAGTGCGTTTAATTGCTAAATCCTTAACTTTATTAGGTTGAGATACTTTACCTTTGTATCATATTCCTTTTCTGCCATTTCTGCTAACTCCATAGATCATTGAAGCCATCTTGCTTCTATCTATGTTTTTAGCAAGAAATTTCTGGAAGCTATGATCATATTCCTTTATGATCTCATCAGGGTTACTAGGAACTTCTGAGATAGTTTCCTTCTGAGCATTTTGTAATTTATTTTCAAGTTTTGAAAAAATTTCTTTCAGCTCAGAGTTTTCTGATCTCAGTTTCTTAGTTTCTTCAGACTCGGAAACTAGATCCTTTTTCAGGTTCTTGTTTATGACTCGAAGTTTATGATACCTTTCTAGAATTTCTAACATAATTTCTTCTAATTGAGATCTAGAAAAGTTAGAAAATACCTCTTCTGCCTCTGAGTCTGATTTTGATCCAGATGATTCAGTATCATCTGACACGTTGGCCATAAGGGCTATGTTGGCTCTTTCATCTTCTGATTATGTGTCTGCTTTAGAAGAATCTGAGTCATCCCATATTGCCATGAGACTTTTATTCTTCTCCTTAAAGAACTTCTTTTAGGTTTCTCCTTTTGAATCTTTGGACAATCACTTTTGTAATGCCCTTGTTCATTACATTCATAGCAGACAATGTCTCTGTTACTTGACTTTTTGTATCCAGAAGATGGTTCAGACTTTCTGTATCCAGACAATGGTTCAGCCTGATTCCCTATTTTTCTGGAATTTCTGAACTTCCTTTGCCTGTGCTTCCACAACTGATTGACTCTTCTGGAGAGAAGAGACAGTTCGTCTTCTTCTGATGAGGATCCACCAGAGTTTTCTTCTATTTCCTGCAAAACTTTAGATTCAAATTTTTTGTTAGATTTAAGGGCTAAAGACTTACCTTGCTTCTGGGGATCATCTTCTTCTAACTCTATCTCATGACTTTTGAGAGAGCTGACAAGTTCTTCGAGAGAGATTTTATTCAGATCTTTGGCCAGTTTGAGAGCAGTGACCATGGGTCTCCATTTCTTTGGTAAACTTCTGATGATCTTCTTTACATGATCAGCAGTTGAGTACCCTTTATCTAGAACTTTTAGCCCAACAACCAGAATTTGAAATCTTGAGAACATTATTTCAATGGTTTCATCTTCTTCCATTTTGAAGGCTTCGTACTTCTGAATGAGCACAAGAGCTTTGGTTTATTTGACTTGCATGTTGCCTTCATGCGTCATTCTCAAGGAATCAAACATGTTTTTTTGTTGACTCTCTGTTTGTGATATTCTCATACTCTGTGTATGAGATAACACTCAAGAGGATAGTTATAGCCTTGTGATGATTTCTGAAGTCTCACTTTTGATGATCTGACATTCTTTTTCTATCAATATTCTGACCATTTTCATCAACAGGATGTATGTACCCATCAGTCACCATATCCCAGAGATCAGTGTCATGACCCAGAAAGAAACTTTCCATTCTGTCTTTCCAGTAATCAAAGTTCTCTCCATCAAAGATTGGATATTTTCCACTGATTCTGTCTTTCTCATCATGGTAGTCATTGCTGATGTTCTGACTTGGTCCCACCATAGTATTTTTCTTAGCTTGGATCTTTTTCTGACACGGTTAAGTGCTTGTACTCAGAATCAGGCGCTCTGATGCCAATTGAAGAATGTAAAAACACAAGAAAGAAGGGTTTGAATTGGGATTTTTAAAACTTAAAGATAAGAACATGTTGGTTATCCTGGTTTGTTTGAACTCAAACTACTCTAGTCCATCCGCCAAGGTGATTTCGCCTCTCTCAACGAGGTCTTAATCCATTAATCAATCTTGATTACAAATCTACTATGACAACCGTCAAAGTCTTCTTGAGTATAAACCACAAGCCAATTTTCTCAAGGAATTTCTCTAAACAATATTTGAATAAAAGTGTACAAGAATGTTTTCTAATAAAACAGTATCACAAGTGATGTTTTACACTGTTTGAATTTTGAACGTTTGAGGATGAAAAAGATAGCTTCACTACTGTGCATGAAAAATCGTAAACGATGTATCCTTCAAACTTTGTTTAAATAGGCGAAGCATGTAGGAGCTTTTGGAATGTTGATCAATGACAATTAAAGAGCTTTCAAAAAATAAAGATCCTTGTTCCCTTCCAGCCGTTACTGTTGAAATGGTAGTAATTGATTTGTAACGCTTCAGAACATGCTTGCTTCAGAAGATGAAAGTATAAGTTGCTTCTTTCCAGAGCTTTGTAGATCAGAAACATGGAGTCCTATTTGCAGCATTAAAACTTCTTTAAGAGATGTTTATAATCAGAGTTTAAACAACTTTTTAACTCATCTTCTGATCTTCTTCCATCATAACTTCTCTGCAAAACAGAATATAAATTTAGGGAGCATAATTGTTCTTTGTGTTTGTTATCATCAAAACTCTTACAAGGGTTGTAGAATCAAACTATGTTCTAACAGCTACGCCTTACATAAATTTTTCGAGAGGGTACCATTGGAATCGTCTTGAAGAGACGAAGCAAATGATATCGGTCTCGAGCTCTAATTTTACCATTTCATTGACCTGTAATTTGCGTGGCTGGAGGTTGAAGATGACCAACGTGTCATCTCTCAACCAATGATATCGTGCCACACATTTTTTCAAATCTGATTTTAATAAATGATCCCTTGTGTTATTTCCTGAGGATCATGATATGTACAGCGCGTCTGATCCATTGGATTAGCTTACTAACGCGTTTTGACTTTCATCAATTGGTCTATATTTTTATTTCTGATTTTTATATTTAATTGTTTTAAATTTCAAAAATTCATAAAAAAATTCATTTTAACTTTAAAAAATCCAAAAAAAATCTTAAAAATACTTTTGATTTTTCTCTTTCTGATTATTATTTTTTTACAATTTTATTTTGTGATTTGATATTTTTTTTATAATTTTTCACTTTATTTGAGTTGTTTTAAATGTTTAAAAATATTTTTATTAATTTTTAAATTCTGGAAAAAAAATGGAAGGATCCAATGACCTTTTGATAAATCTTGGTGACCTCATTGCATTTTTATTTCTGACTTTATTATTTTTCACAATTTTTGGTTTATTTTGTCTATTTCTTTTAATTTTAAAAATAATTGCTGACTTTAAAAAATTAACAAAAATTTTGTAAAAATATTTCAGTTTACTTCTGATTTTTCTATGGTCTCATTGATTTTTTTCTTGGATGTTTTGAATATAGTTGCTATTTTCCCCTTTTATTTTCATTTAAAAAACCATTTTAAAAATATTTTTCTTTATTTTTAAATACAATTTTATTTTATACATATTCTGGTTGATCTTGGACTATGACATTTGGATCATGAGCTTTGTTAACATCATTGGATACATGGTGTTGAGTCTAACTCTACAAAAAATGGATGAATAATTTTAATAATAGTTTGATTAAATTCGTTGGTACAAATGTGGTTTAATTCTTATCCCTTCTCTCTTCATCTTATCATCTTCTTTTTGTACTAAATATTATTGGAGAATGATTTACATATCATTTCTCAAAACATATGGTACATAGATTGCTATTGACCGACTTAAAAATAGGTGTGACTTCTATATAAGTCCACTTATGATTGCTTAACATAGCACTAAATTTTGTTCCGATTCGAAAAATAACCATTCGTGACCCAAACCCATGTTTGTAAGCCAAAGTATGTTAATTTGAATCCTTTGATTCAATAACCTTGAGATTCATTATTACGAGACTTTGGTCTTATCAATCCTCTAATAAATCTTCTTAAGCTTTGGTCAAAGTGAATCACTTAAACATCATTGATCATTTATTGTTGCGTTCAGAATTTTAAATGAATGATATACTTGAAAAAAAGCAAATGAAACTTATTGTTGAGAGGCTTTGATTTTATCAATCTTCTAATGAGTTTCAAATACAAGTTTCAAGATGGTCATTCAACTAACCTCTAATTTCTAACAATTTACTTTATTTTGTGCTTTTACTTTATGCTTTTACTTTAAGCATATTTTTCTAGCATTTACATTTCATGCTATTTTCATCTTTGCTCATTTGAGCATTTGTTTTCATGTCATTTTCATTTTGCTCACTTGAGCTTTTCATTTCTTTTTGAAGATACTTAATAACCAACTTGAACAATAAAAAACTTTAATGTTACTTGGACTATTTGGTTACTATAATTGACATTATGGAGATTATGGACTTCTTGGACTTAGGATTATAAGCCTTGATCTACCTTGAGACCTCAACTGTTATTTTGTCTGGAGTTATTGGGGTTTACCCCAAGATATTGGGTTGATTGTTTGCTTTATGTGCAGATTATTGTGATTACATGCTTTGTCTGTGATCTAGAATTCATCTGTATACAGTTGTTACTCTGCCCAATTTTTATGAAGACTTAATGCAATTGAAGCTTGATTTTTTTAAGAGGTTTACTATCTTTGCTTATTTGGTTTCAAATCCAAAGGATGAAAATTCTACATTGACTCATTGTGTCAAGTGTTGACTTCTTGTTGGTTAGACGATTCTTTTCTCTAACTTTTATCTTATGCTTTAGGATAATCCCTTCATCTCCTCCCACCTTCTTTAATTTCAAAAATATTCTCCCTCCTTTTGAAAACTCTTCTTGTTTTAAAACTTGAACCACTTTCACAATAAGCTTGGACTTATGTCCATGCATTTTCAAAATATTTTCTTGATCAAACTTCAATCAACTTAGTAATACCTTGACATTTTTGTGAGAAGATTAAAAGTCAATCAATTTCATTCAAACTATTTTGCCACTTTGACTTTTTACCTTAAAAATTTTCTTCAAAGATTAAACTCTTGTCAATCCTTGTAGTGATGTGAACTACTATACTTCTACGATATGTAGTGAAGTGAGATATTTTTCACTTGGGTGTTGAGTGGGGCTTTGTTGATTTTAAAGTCCAAGTCATACCCTCTGCTTTGAGATGACGCAAATTCTCCTTTCTCATAATCGTGGGTAGTAAGTATATTTTCCACTCGGATAAGACGATGATGTCTCGTCTCTTAAAATTAACCAACACACTTGTGTTTTTTTTTAATTTTAAAGGTGAACTACGTGTACCCTGATCCTCTATTGCACGAAAGTTTGTACGTAGACACTAAAGGTTCGCAACCGCGGCGGATGTAAAAAGCATAAAAAATACTTCTTTTCTCATCCCCACAATCTATTTTCATATACAACATTTATAGCCAAAATACACAAATTCTCAAAGAGGTTCATACGGAGTACCGTAGATGTTTAGGGTGCTAATACATTCCCTTTGTATAATCAACTCTCGAACTTAGATTCTCTCTCACTCTTATTGGGTTATTCACTCTATTCCCATTCCTCTGGAAACAATAAAGCGCGGTAGTGATATTTATTTTGATCTGTGTGAGTCAAGTCAATTCAATGACTTAGTCTCAATATTTCTACCGCTACAAACATCAAAGATCTAGAATGGAGCAAAGAAATTGAGGGTGTAGGTTTCGAAAATGATAATGAACAAATCTAGACAATACATATGATGGAGGAGTGTGATCATCATGAGAAAGCGACGAGGGAGAAAAAACAAATGGTCAGCCATGAATTTAGTATCATACAACATTAGAGGATGTCGCGATAGCTTAAAAAGAATGTGATTTGATTAATTCTTAAAATCAAGTAATTTTGATGTATATTTGTTTCAAGAATATCAAATGATTGATAATAGGTTTGGTTAAAGATATTTTGGGTAACACTATAATTTAATTGACTGAAACCATCTTATGGTTTATTGGGAGGGCCAATAATATCTTAGAAATCAGAAGTTTCGATGCAATTTTCAGCTTTTTTGGAAAATGGTCATGTAGGGGTGAAGGTGAAAGTCAAGGGAATGCACTTAATTATGTTTATGTTTATGATGTCTATAACATTCAAGGTAAGCGCAAAATGGGGGAGGAAAGTGATGGACATTATAGAAAGAAACATGGACTATGAATGGTGTGTACATGGTGATTTCAATGCAATAGTAGTTAGACAAGCAAGAAAATGGGTTTTCAATTCGAGTATGGCAGATTCGTGGAAATGTTTCAAGGTAACTGGGCATAAGACATTCATTCTAAAGGGAAAACTCAAACTAGTGGAAATATAATCTTAAGTGGTGGAACAAAAAGGTATTTGGATGTGTACATTTGGAAATTAAAAAAAATTGAAGAGCTATATGATCTAAATGCAGTGGAAGCAACGATTAATAATGAATTGGATGAGGAACTAGATGCCAACAAACACAAACTCACTTCTAAATTGTTTTGGAAGTAACTACATAATAAAGAGGTGTTTGTTGAAGCAAAAATCTTAGGTGTAATGGATTGAAGAGAGAGATTCAATCACAATATTTTCATACATTATTAAATGCACGCTGAAGAGCAAACTAAATAGCTTCCATTCAAAAGGAAAACACCATTCAGGGATGTGGTCTATGAAATTAATTTGCGATAAGGTTGAAAAAGTTGTAATCATTGGTGAATTGGTTGGACTTTTAGGTTATGATTACTTATGAAACACGGATACCTTGGTACTGACACGATAATATTAGTAATAATTAAAAAAATGAATAAATTAAATGTAATCACAAGTGTTAGTGCATGTGTCTGACTCAGACACCGACACATATACGTATTTTTTTATAGGTGTCTATGCTATACAGTTAATTACAATCTTTTTCAGGGGCACGGTCTATGAAATCCATTTGCGATAATTGCATGTGCATGGTGTGTCGTGTGGAGAGGTTCATTTGATGATGTTGTTTTCAACTAAAATGTGCGTGATTCTATTATTCAATAATGTTGTATTTCTATGATATGACAATATAGTAATGTGTAATAAATGTTGGTGTATTATAAAGTGGCCGCTTCGTATCTTATGCAAGACCCTAATAGATCTTTCACATAAATTTTTTTTTTTTGTTTTTAACAATTTAGTGGGAGTTATTTGCCTAATTTAGCTGGGGTTATTTTTGTGGGGTCAAAACCCCGTATTTCAAAGTTTTTAAATCCGTACAACATACATTAGAGTTATTTTGTGGAAGATATGTTTACGGGGGCTAATAACCCCCGGTAAATGATTGAAACCAAAAACAAATATTGCTGAAAACTTGTTCTCGTAGGTGAGAGACCAATTGAAATCTCTCACTGTAGCCTGAATCTAATGTGGCAATGGACTATTGTTTACATAGGTGGTGTATAGACAATAGTTGGTGGCAAGAGCAAATATGTTGGATATAAAAGCTTATGAGAAACTATTATTAAGATTGTGAATTCTTATTTATTCAACACAAAATATTGAAGACAATTACCCTTAAAATGATTTGAAAACAATCATAAATATATATATTTTTAATTAGTCACCAAATCCTTTAATTTAATTTAATATTTCGCTTTAGTCTCTTAACTAAAAAATATTATAATTTAATCCCTTGAAAACACTTTTGTTAGGCAATTTGGTCCTTTCCGTCAATTTTTGTAAAAAATCGATAGTTCTGCTAACATGGCTTTACAACAAGGCTCAAGCCGCTCAAGGTACACTCCTGACTCAACATGTGTATTAAAAATCAGATTTAAACTGTAAGTTTTTTTTTCTAGGGGTTAAAACTCCCCAGAAATCATTAATAATGTGTAAAAAAATATAACTCTTCATAATCAATTTATTTTTTTATAAAAGAAGGTGAAATAAAATTGCAGAATCACTAGAAAAGTAATTAGAACAAAAATTAGATTGCAGACACAGTGAACCAAAGGCAGAATAAAACATAGAAAAATAACCCTCATTAGTAATATATGCACACTCTTGAATCTCTCCCTAGAATAAAGGCCCACCAGCAAAGAATTATGGGAGCTATGAGCATCTAGTTTTGATTTCTCAAGAAGCTTTTGAATATTCTAGAATTGGCTTGTGAGTGCATTTTCTCTGTAGATGTTTTGCATGATGTCAAAACTAAAAAAACTTTAGCATTTCTGTATATTGAACGGTATCTCATAGTCATTATGTGCACCCAAGCATTAGGGATATCAAAATGCATTTAGAACAAGTTTGGAAAAGGTCACAAGCATAAAAATTAAGTTTATGCATGAAAAACATATACATGTGTCGACACATCCGTTTTTCAGGTCGACACATGTGGGTCAGTAATGAAGCATGTAGGCTTTGTATCCATGTGTCAACACATACAACTTTTCAGGTCAACACATGCTAAAATAAATTATTTATGTGTCTACACATACGATTTTATGTTGACACGTGTACTGCATTATCAAAGCCTAAAATTTATTGTTTTCTTGTGTCGACGCATAACCTTGTACAGGTGACACATGTGTCAATGTGAGTCCACATGTGTCAACACATGACTTATACGTGTCAACACATATTGTATCTTTTCTGGAAATTTTCAATTTTCTCAATTTTTAATATTCCCTTTTTACCTCCAACTTGCACACTTACAAATACCCCATACATACATTATTTCCAACTTGAGGAAACTATAAACACATACAAAAATTGCTCTTCATCTTCAACCTCAAATCTATGCATACACACAAAGAAATTATACATAATATTTTTTGTTTGGGAGCCATCTAGACGAGTGTTGATAACATTCAAATTAGGTTGGTGTAACCTAAGGTTGGGTTGAAAATTTTTGGGGGTTTCATTGGGAAAAACCTTAGGGTTTGTCTTCCAAGCATGGTGACAAAAGAAATCCTAGATCTAAGTCCAAAAGTCTAACTTCAAACAAATGATAGTAACATCAAGTCCGTAGAATAAGATTAAAAGTTTTTTAGGATTTTTATTTATATCAATGTTTTTGGTCTCTTAAAGGCAATAAAACATAAAATAACAAAAATAAAAGCAAAAATAAAGATGACATGACTGTAAATGGCTTGAAATATAAATGACTTGAAATATAAAGGGCATAAAATTAAATGATATTAATGTAAAGTGCAATAAGTAAAAGTTAACACAATAATATTAAGTTAATGTTAGTATTAGTAGTTAATCAACCAATTCGGGATAATTTAGTGTTATGTTAAGCAATTGTAATTGGACTTATGTAGAAGTCACAACTATCTGAGGCTGAGAAATAGAAATGTACGTGTCATACATGTTAGATAAATGACACAAGAAGTCATTCTCCTAAAACAATGTAACACAAGTCAAAACAAAAGAAAGAAGAAGAAGAAGGAGAAGGAGAAGGAGAAGGAGAAGAAGAAGAAGGAGGAGAAGGAGGATAAGGAGGAGGAGGAAGAGAAGAAGAAGAAGAAGAAGAAGAAGAAGAAGAAGAAGAAGAAGAATAAGAAGAAGGAGGAGGAGGAGAAGGAGAAGGAGAAGGAGAAGGAGAAGGAGAAGGAGAAGGAGAAGGAGAAGGAGAATGAGAAGGAGAAGAAGGAGAAGGAGAAGAAGGAGAAGAAGGAGAAGAAGAAGAAGGAGAAGGAGAAGAAGGAGGAGAAGAAGGAGGAGGAGAAGAAGAAGGAGAAGAAGGAGAAGAAGAAGGAGAAGCAGAAGGAGAAGGAGAAGCAGAAGAAGGAGAAGAAGAAGAAGAAGAAGGAGGAGAATGAGAAGAAGGAGGAGAAGAATGAGAAGGAGAAGGAGAAGGAGAAGCAGGAGAAGAAGAAGGAGAAGAAGAAGGAGAAGACGAAGAAGAAGAAGAAGAAGAAAGAAGAAGAAGAAAGAGATGGAGAATTGATCAAGCACTAAGGCATGTGGATTGGATCATTAATTCAATTCATCCCCTTCATGATACATTGAGATAAACTTAGCATCAATCCAAAGTACCAAAAATGATCAAATAAACATTTAGTAGTAGATTTGAAATGAAGAAAGTTCATCAAACACTAATCTAAAGTCCAATTGAATAAGATGAGCTTCAATCAACCACAATTGACCAAGTCAACCAAAAGGTAGAATCTAAATCATCAAGAACAATCATATATATATATATATATATATATATATATATATATATATATATATATATATATATATATATATATATATATATATATATATATATATATATATATATATATATTGAATTCAAAATAATTTTTAAATGGTTTAAAATGGAAATTAAATAGAAAATTCAAATGAAGCATCAAAATATCAAATGAAAATCCACAAAAATGTGAGAAAGTCAGAAAAACTCCAAGGATCAAGATCTCAAAAGTTGGACTAAAAAATATATCAAAATGACGGAGAAATAATTGTTTAAAGTTAATTAAAAATAATAATAATAATAAGCTAAAAGTCATTGTTGTACCCCAAAATTTTCCCTCCCATATTCTTCAAAGTTTGACAAGCATCATCTCAATTTGCTCAAGTCTACTCAATGGTTGCACAGTTCAAACACTCTCATAAGCCAATCAAATTAGGGTTTTGGTTCTTGCAAGGAAGTTGAGGTTTTCAAGGGCTCAATCAAGTCCCATATGCTCATATACATTGTCAAGCACCTACATGTCAAGTTTCAAGGCTCACAAGGTCAAGTTGCACAATCAAAAACCCTAATTGCTTCACAATCAACTGTAGGGGTAAAATGGTCATTTGGCAGTCAAAAGTCAAAAATTTTGGTCAACATATTATTTTGAAGCCACAATAGTCATTGGATCAAATCTTGATCATGATTCCACAAGAATGGCTCAAAAATCATCAAGATGCAAAAGTTTCCATTTTTGGACAGTTGAAAAGTCAACTATAACTTGACCAAGGCATAACTTTTTCATGGTTCAGCAGAAAAATCCCATCCAATGCTCATTTTGAAGGGGATGACATTTCCTACAAATCATATTCACATTCCAAGTCCAAGAAATCCTCTCACAAAAAGTTATCAATTTCAACATTATAGGTCATTTTCAAAAGTCAACAAAAAGGCATTTTAAGTCAAAGACCATAACTTGAGATTGGTAACTCAAAATGTCATGGGACCAAAGGCATTGGTTAGAGGACTTCAAGACCTTTCCAAAATGTCCAAGAACATGTTCATATGATCCAAATTGAGCAAGATATGCATTGGAGAAGTTGGGAAATTTTTGTGAAATGGCAAAAGTCAACTATCCTTGAAACTTCAATTTTTGACAAAAGGGCCCACTTTTTTCCACTTGATTCAGCCTTGTCATGCCACCCACGTGTCCCATGATCAATTTCAAGACCAAATAATTATTTTTCTATTTTTAATTATTTTTTATGGATTTAATTCATTTTAATCCATAATAATTCAAGTAAATCTAAAAAAATTAATTAAATGGTATCTTATGGTTTGAATAGCCTTCATGAAGCATTTGCAACCTACCAATTTCGTGCTAAGATCATTTAGGCATGAAAATTCAAATTTTGAACAAGCTTTGAAAGGCCTTTAATGGTGGTTAAGACAAAATCCAAAGCTTAATTGCAATGGTTAAAGGCTCCTAAATGTGACTTATTCTCACTCATTACTATATATGCAAGTCTTGCAAGCCTCATTCACAATCTAGAGTGTGCACAAACGGCCAGAGCAAAATCCAAAAAGTGTCAAAAAAAAGTGTGAGATCAAAAGGAGTGTTGCAAGCATTTTCAGGCCAAAAGGAGAACGTGACTCTCTTCTTTGCCATACTATGAAGCTAAAGCAACCCTTGCCACGTCCTAAGGTCCATCATACCGCGCTGTAAGTTTTCCCAGGTCCCCCAATTTCCCTGTTTCCATTTTTTCTCAATGTATTCCTGTGCAGGCTTCTAAAGGTGGTACACCATGTGCCCTGACGCTTCAGCATGCCAAGTGTCTACAAACAACAATCCAGTGGCCAGGAAATAATGAGCACCATGCTTTTCAGTCAACCATATGCACATGATTCTAGGAGTTAACATGACTTTGTGCTTAATGGGCCACAGCAATGCTAAACAAACCCTCAATTCTGGCCCATACCCCCCCTTGGTTTTGTTATTCCTTTTTTTGATCTTTTTATTTTTCTTTTCTTTTATAATTCCTTTTTTTTAATTATTAGTATTATTAACTTAATTAATATTTTTCATAAAAAAATAAAAAAAAACATTTTATTATTTATTAACTTATTTTTGTAAATAAATTTTAATATTAATTAATTAGTGGTGTAATTAGAACAATTTTAACTTTTTTTAATAAGTAAAATTAATTTAGAATTAGGACTTTTAATTTTAATTCCTTTTATTTCATTTTCATTAAAAAAACATAAAAACACAAAAATATTTTTCTTTTAATTAAATTAATTAATTAGTTATTAATTTTAATTTCATTAATTACAAAAAAAAAGGGACAAAATTCAATTCTTATTCAAAAAGGGTCAAAACCCTTAGGACGTTCCCGATTTAATTCTCGCGCGCATTTATTTATTTTTGATTATTTATGTAACTGTTTCCGGATATGTAATAGTAATTAGGTTTACTGCTTTATTTACTATTTCTCGCACTTTATTTCCAAACGGGTTTTGTTTTTTGGCGATGTATAGACCCGTGCCTTGTAATAGTTAGATTTACATTTCCGCAATTTATTTTCCGTACTCCTAACTGTTAACAATGCATGAAAGAATGTATATAAAATAAAACCAATCAGTAGCTCACAAATAACATGTACAAGATAACCTTAACTGAAACACAACACACATGCACATGCCACTCCTTAGGGTACGCCTCACTGGTTGCCTCGACGTGGTCATCAAGTATAGGGTGTCTTAGAGGTCGCCCTTCTGTCCAAAAGATCCAGTTGTCTCAAAACGGTTGCCTCGGATACAAAGGATCTAGGACATTAGGGTTACTTCTAAGGTGTCCTACTATTGCTTCGGTGACCACACTGTCCCTTAATCGAATTGACCTGAATACCTCCAACGATGGTGCTACCTACTTCTCAATAGTGGGATAGCACTATCTAAAGGACTCTTACACAACCTAATTCCTTAGAGTAGGTAGATTTCTCATAAGTACTTGCTCTCTCAAACAAACAAAAATACTTTTCACACCTCACACTTTCTAAAAGTTTTCAAACAAATTTTTCATACACTCTTGAGGACTGATACAAGAGTTACTTAGAAATTTTTCAAACGAAACTTTTTCAAAACCCACACACACTTGAAAAGCAAACAAATTTTGAAAACATAAGAGCAAGTACCTAAGAGCCTGTGGATAACCACGGATAGAAAGGGTGCTAATACCTTCCCTTTCTATAAATCTACCTCCCGAACCGAGAAACATTCTCAAAGAAGGAATTTTGCTGTGCTTTTGTCCTTTCCACGTTGGAGAACATAAAAGATGGTGGCGACTCTTGCTTACCGCGACATTTCACGAAACCAGCTTAAAAACAGTCAGTTCTATTTCCACCGGTCACAGTCATTTTTAAATTATGGAAAAAAAATATGTGGTAGAAAATAATTGTGATTTTATGGAAAAAAAAATAAAGTGAAAAAACATTTTGGAGCTACTTAAAATTAATTTTTAAAGAAAATGAAATAAAAAGAAATTTAAAATAAAAATAAAATTAAAATGCAAGGGAGGAAGGCATGGCGCAACCTGATTGGTTGGAAATTAATATTTCCACCTCTTGTGCGCGAACGCCTTCATCTTCAACCTCCGTTCACTTGGTTTTGCAGGTTCATGAATTTATTGTTTTAAGCTTAAACACCACGTGTTTTAGCTAACATCATATTCATGTCTCTCTGCTCATGAGCCATTGATTCACTCTGAGCAGAGATAATTTGCATAAATACGAAAAACCCCTAAGAGTTTCAAAGTAAAAGTAAATGACTAATATAAACGATAAATGAAAGGTGAGTGAGGGATTTTACTCAGTGAAGCAAAACGAAGAGAGTGGTAACTTGTTTGCTCAATAATTTTACTCATAACTACCTTTTCAAAGTGAAGCTTCAAGGTCTAAAAATGGTGGAATCGAGTTGGTACTTGCAAGATGTTCAGAACTTCTATGATGCTTCAAATAACTTCAGATGACACCAATGAAGGTTTATGGGTGGAGATTTGAAGTTGAAACGAGTTAAAATTTTAATTAGGGTTTTCTAGTTTTTGAGAGTTTCGGGCTTGAGAGAGGCAGAGTTTTGTGGCTATTAAGGCTTGTAAATAAATGCAAAACCTTCTTCTATTTATAGGAAAGTGAGTGAGATCATGGTACGTGCAAAATCCTTCTCCAATCAAGTCACCCAAGTTGATAAAATTCTAGATCTAAATTATGTGAGTGAAGCACCAAATGCGTGAGTGTTTTGATGAATTATAGGTCATTTTGCATTGTATGAGACACGTTTTGTTCTGAACTGGGCCAACACTTTCCCACCATTGGGGAGGCCCAGTCTAGCTCCTTTAGAAAGGCCCAAAAGCATGCATCCCAAACTGAGAACTGTTGGGCATTTCCCCACGTGTCCACAATGTCATCATCCTGCCATCCGAGAATAACGAGTCCAACTTCCCTACTTTTTCGGAGCAGTTGACCAGGGAGGAGGCCACTTACTAGACTCCATACACCCGTAAACCCTAGAAGTCTTTATTATTGGGCCTTATCGTGGCCCAACACTGAAGACCTTGTCCCAGCGTTGGGGGATACATAAACCCTCTCACTCGAGAGGGTCAGACATCCATTCATTCATTCATTCTACCTCACCTATTTTATTTTATCTCACTCTGAACCTCACTTTGGCATCAGAGTGTCTTTCAGGTACCCCCCCCCACTTCATATTCAACTGTTTCTCAACTTGAAGCTCGTGGGCCTTAACGATCTCTTCTGATCATGTACGATTAGTGGTGCCGACTGTGGGAATAAGGATTCCCTGTCTTTCATTCACGTTAGACTAAAACAACATCTTTAACCTTCAGGTTGTCATGGCTGACCAAGCTATCAACAATTACCGAACAACACTACACTCGACGACCGACGAAACCTCATTTCGACTAACCTATGGAACCAAAGCCATCAACCCCGTGGAAATAATGGATCCATCCAGATGAACTGAAGTCCCTTTAGACGAGGAACTAAATAATGAGGCCCTAAGAGAAGAGCTCAACCTGGTCAAAGAAATCAGATTAGGAGCAGCTCTTCGTGAAGCCATACTAAAATAGCAGATAACCCTATATCATGACACCAAAGTCATAAAACGTGAATTCCAGGTCGGCAGCCTAGTCTTGCAGAGAAATCAAAAAGATTCCCGTGAAGGAAAGCTGGTCGCCAACTAGGAAGGACCTTACCGCGTCCGTGGGGCAACAGGCATTAAAACCTACCACCTCGAACGCCTAAGGGGAGAACCACTACCTCGACCATGGAACGCTAAAAAGCTGAAACAATATTACAGTTATGTCCCTAATAAACGTCGGGGCCCAACAATCGGTGTACCCTCTCTGAATAATGATAGGGCTCGCTCGACCATGGAAATATGTTGAGGTACGAACATAGCCTCCAACCAATAATGAAAGGCGGGTTTTTGGTCATTGGTCGAGCGGAACGTTAGCCTGGCGGGGACACCTCGACCGAGCTCCATCGTCAAAGTACCCAACTCGTGATGGGCAGTTCACGCCATGAAGTCAAAACCCTGACCTCGATCTTGACCTCGTCCATACAGACTCCTACTCCATTTTCTCGACACATCCCAACATGTGTCGACCACAACTAAGGTCGGGCACAAACCTCCACTTATCAAAATTCTACATTTTTCGAAATAAATAGATCAAACACAACGACAATTAAACGTGCAAAACATAAGAGCAAAACAAAAGCATTAGAAAGCCAACCATGAAGGCCGGTGTTGTCTATATAATATCAAAAGGGGGCACCCAGAACCAAACTAAATGAACACAAAAAATGGGCAAAACCCCTTGTCCAAAACAGTTAAACAAAAGTTGGCACGCAGGCTAAATAATCAAATGGGAAATCGGACCCGAAAACTTAATCTTGACTCCCATCATCCTTGCCATTGCTTTCTTCCTCGAAATTATCCTCGGGAGGATAAAATATCTTCCTGTCGACCACCTGGTTAAAGGGCCCAACACCTTCAACCACAAGCTCGACCCCTCTGTTGATGATCTTGAGATTCTCCACGATAGTGTTGGAGCCATAATTGAGGGCGTCCACGACATCCTGATCAAGCACACAATTTCGAGCAATCAGGTCTCGCCTGGTCACAAGGGTCTTCTCCGCGTTGTTCTCCTCCTCAGTAGGTGCCACAATTTCCTCCAACTACTTCACCCGAGCATCCAGTTGCTCGTTTTCCTTGGTCGCAGCCTCTAGTTAAGGCTTGATCTCATTCAAATCCTTGAGGAGATGGACCTGCGCTTGATACTTTATCTCATGATAAAGAATATCAGCCTTTAGCTTCTCATCAATCCCCTTCAACTTTTGGATGAGGGCATAAGCTTTATCCAGGGCGGCTTGGGAGCCTGCAGCTTCATCATTCAGTGTCAAAGCGGTTTCGAGAACCCTCATCATGGCAGCCACATCTTCTGACAGATTCTTTTGTCGGGTTTCTTTGTCCTCGGACAAAATAGTCTCCCTCTCCTCTTCATGGAGACCTAAGGAACTCTACCCACTTAAGATACCTCGATTGATATAGCAGGGGGTAACACGAAAATCGCCCCGGCACCCTTGTCCCTATCGACATCCGCCATGTGCTCGGGGTCTTCCACGCACTTCCTTTTTACCAGTTATTCTAGAGGGGGAGCCTGGGCCCCTGGAGGGGAAGATGAACTGCTTAGAAGGGAAGAAGTTTTGGCTTGTTTCTGAAGTTGGGTAACCCGAGTTTTAGGCGCCAAGTGTGATAGATTCTTGGACCTCAACTTGAGTAAACGTTTGAAGAGAGTCTCCATTCGGCCTATAATCAAAATAAACTGTTAGTCCACGACACAAAAGTATGAACATGAAATTATAGGCACGTCCCCTACCTAGAAGTCTCAAAGCCTCCTCATCAGAGGAGTACTCAATGAGCGCTTTTATGTTAATAAGTCGGGGAACAAAGAGATGATCCCCTCTATCGTCAAAGAGGAAGTTATTGTCTATATCCACACACTTTTCCGGGGATAAGCTCTTAACATAAGTCGCTAGCTTGTCGTAAGAGAGCTTATCCTGGGCATCTAAGTCCTCGGGCTTCACCGTATAATACTCGGGCTTCCGCTCAAAATATTTTCGTTGCCACTTAAGAGTAAACTTCACCGTTAGTTGAGCCAGTGTCCGACCATCCTCGACCTCTTATGAGCGGTTTTACAAAGAATCCACAACCACATTAGTAAGAGACTTCACGATGAAATACCTCTCTTTAAAGTTGTGCATAGATTCAAGGTACGACCAGGAGAGTTTTCTGAACGGTTTGAACAACACCCAAGCTTGTCATCCTCAAATGGTATGTCATTGTAGGTGAAAGATACGAAAGAAGAGGGTCAAAGTGGCACCAATCTGGAGATATTGGCGTACTAGCTCGAACGCCCGCATAAACGCGAGCGTATTTGGATGAAGCTGGAAGGGTTCCAGTTGCAACCATTGGAAGACCCCAACTTGGAAATCATTGAAGGGAAAACACGTCCTCACTTATTTAAAGGCGAACTCGTACATAGGGAAGCGTTTTCCCGGGAATGACGAGCATATCCTTTGACTTCGATAAGGGATTTGAAGCACCCAGTTGGCAGGGGCACCCTCTTCCTGGAAATCATTGAAGGGAAAATGCATCCTCACTTCTTTAATTGCGAACTCGTACATAGATAAGCATTTTCCCGAGAATGACGAGCATATCCTCCGACTTTGATGAGGGATTTGAAGCATCCAGTTGGTAGGGGCACCGTATGATCGGTCCTTGTAGACATTAAATGCATCAGAAGAATCCTTCGAAAAACATGACCTTTTACTCCGGGGCTCGGGCATGACCCAAGCCAAAGGATCATCCGCGACCACAACCTCACCCTCATTAGTATCGGGCACGATATCTTCCTCGACTGGTTGCACAATCGTACCTAAAAAGCAAAGGGAAATAGTAAATTCGACATCATTAAATTCACCCTTACACCGCGAATCAAGTGAAAGGGAGACAAATGCGTCAAGGAATGATCCTCAACCCAAGCCCTCGATAGCAAACGCCAAAGAGGTCGACACCCTATGAGGGTACATTTCATCGAACGAGCAAGTTGCCCAAATCCTCCTCACTATATGGGGGGACGACCCCGGCGCAAGTCAGAGCGAAATTATGGACATATGAATCTTCATCCACATCCATGAACCCAGATGAACATCCATGGAGGTTCATTCCAAAACCCATGAATCTTCTTCCCGAGGTTCTGTTCATGGCAAAACCCAAGTGTTTAATCTAAAAAATCTAAGAAAAAACACGATCAAGAAGAAATCACTTACTTGGATGAGATGAACGTGAATGTGTCTACGGAAGTGTTGGAGGAGACAAATGCAAGGGAAATGGGAGGATAGAGATCTTGAAAATATCAAAGTGAATCTCTTATTCCCCTTTTTATAGATATCCCCCACCTCACGAGGTAGCATGCGAAAATTCATCATTACTTTGGCTCTTAGACTGCCCTATGTAATGATGACACCCCAAACAGTTGCCACGTGGGGCTCACGAGAGAACATGTCACCCACATCAGTCTCACACAAAACCACGTACATGTGTCCTTCCACTCTCATTGGCATACAAACGCTCAACATCATTACAACATCTTACATACGGGAACATCAAATACGTGCGCCAGAGGAAACTCGTCACCCCTCCCCCCCTGTGAATGTAGATTCATAACGGGCACCATATTAATACGAGCGAAGGACAAAGTCGACCAATGAGATTCTCCTAGACCTGGTCGAACACACCACGAGCAAATATGTGGGTCCTCCTCAACATGAATCACGTAGTTGTCCCCGACGGGAGTTGACAGTTTTCCCTCTTTAGCAACACTTTCCCGACACTCAAAATGATCTCAAGTCATCACCCTTTCGCCTAAGGGCAATAACTTGGGGGGTCCTATTTTGGAATGGGTCAGCACTTGTCCCACCGTTGGGGAGGCCTAATCCAACACCGTTATAAAGACCCAAAAGCATGCATCCCAAACTGAGGACCGTTGGGCATTTCCCCACGTGTCCACTAGAAGAGCATGACCCACATGTCCACAATGTCATCATCCTGCCCTCTGAGAATAAAGGGTCCAACTTTTGTACCCCAAAATTTTCCCTCCCATTTTCTTCAAAAAAAACATGCTCACAAAGATCTCAAAATACTCAAATCTACTCAAGAGTTGACTGGTCAACCTCCTCCTAAGCAAGGGTCTTCAATTAGGTTTTGGTGCTTCTCAAAGAATATTGGGTTGCAAGTGTCTCAAATGACTTTCATGGTTCATCATAGGTCCTCAATAATTCTTATGTCAAGTTTCAAAGTCTTGCATCACATGTTTACTCAGTCAATGGCTCAGATGATTGAAAATCAACTATAATGACTAAAAAGTCAATTATGGTCGACATACAATCAAACTTCAATATTTCTTGTCAACATCAATATTTTGAAGTGACATTCATCATTTGATCAAGGGTTGACCATGATTCCTCAAGGAAAGCCCTCAAATCATCAAACGTCAAAAATTGCCAAATGGCCTAGTGCGTGACCTAATGGCTTAAAGCATGATCTCAAGATCTTAAATACAACATCTTGACCTAATTACATGGCTCGAGATATTTCTAAAGATACAAGTGATTATAATTTAATAATTGAATCAAATGATGAAAAGTCAACAGTCACACAAAAGTCAAACTTTGATTTTTTTTTGTCAATATTGAATTTCAAAGATCAAGAATCATAAAAACATTCAAAACCATCAAACTTGATCATCAAGAATCAAGAGAATCAAGAAAGTCAACAAAAGTCAAAATTGGAAAATTTTCAAACACTTAGAAAAATTCAAGTGTTTTGTACCTAAAAAACCCTAACTTCACAAGCAAGTTTCCTCAAGATACAAGTTGATTCAAGGAAAACTTTCAACATGAAAGTTGTAGGGATTAATGAATTCTACAACTTTTTTAATGTGGGATGATCCTCAAATAGTCCTTGGATTAAGAAATATAGGCCCATGAAGTTTTGATGTGTTTTATCCAACACTTAGAAAAAATTTCAACAGGTTTTGGCCAGCTCTTTATCCCAACTTCTTGGCCAATTTCCACCAAGTTCCCATTTGATCTAGCCAAAGTGGTCAACGTGAAAGTTGTAGACAATGTTCCAAGCTTTCCAAAATGTCCAAGAACATAAAAAAAATCATGCTTGGGCTAGGAGATTCGAAGACATGAAGTTGCCATTTCATTCTTGAATTATAGGACATTTTTGTGATAAACTCAAAATCAAATCTTCATGCCATGCCTTGTAATCTCACTTTGCAGGCCTTTAAACCTCTAAATCTATCCATAATCAGAATATTACACACACTTTTGAGCCATGATCTAAGGATTAGAAGCTTTGTCCAATGCATCATTCCATTTTTGGCACAAGGTTAACATTGTCATTTTGATAAAGTTTCTTTAATCACAAAAGTCCACTTCTTGAGCCCATACATTGTTGCTTCTGACTTCAAAACATCTCAGCACCAAGAGGCGACATCTCTAAGCCTACCAACCACCCTACATTGCATTGGAACCATGTTCTTCAAAGTTACTTCAAAACTAAGCTTCCAAACCATAACTTGTGATCTTTCAAATCTGTTTACTTCAACCTCTAAAACCTTTTTCCTATAAATATAGGGTCCATTTGCAAGCCAATACACGAATGAACAAGCCCTCAAACACTCTCAAACTCAGAATCACCAAGAAAACTCCATTAGTGCATATCTTGAGCATTAAGAAGCCAACTCTCAATCCACTCGTGCATTTTTCCTTTTTATCATTCACACATCATATATTCACCAGATAGAAGTGATCTAAAAACCTATTTCACTTCTGTAGTCACTCCATCATCATACACCATTTCCACTTTTCACCATTGCAACTTGACTTGGTTGGAGTGATTCAGCAGCTTCCAACATAAATTAAGAATTGGAATAACTTCCGGGAGATCCAAGGAAGCTTAATCAATCATCACACTGCACCTGGAAGCACCCATACGCGTTCTGGGTTTCCACTTTAAGAGGTAAGTTTTCCAAACTATGATATCTCTATTTAAGCGTCATTTGCAAATACATTCAAAAGAAAAAATATAGATATCAATGTCCTGAAGCTAACCATGTGCTTGCTTTTCATTTATATTGCTTGTGTGTTGAGAATCGCATCTCTGAACAGTTAGGTTTTCATTCTAGTACTGATAAAAATTCGTGAGTTATAGTCCATATCAATTTATGATGCTTGCTTATTTGAAATCCTTGTTAAATTCTGAGTAATTTTGGTTTTTACAATTTTCAAAATGTTTGAGAAATGAAGGTTTTACATGTTTAAAAATGGTGATGTTCATGTTTTACGCGCGAGGAAGAAGACGAAGAAGGGTGGTGCATTTTCAAAATTTTAAAATTAAGTTCATTTTATGTTTATTGCAAGTGGTATAATGAACTGATGAAACAGCCACCCTAGTGGCAGCGCGCGTGTTTATGTCATATATATGCCTGGTTCTGGGTTCGATCTAGACTGGGGCATTTTATTTTCTAACATTTTCATTGTAGATTCAGTGCAAGCCAGACATATGCGTGCACCATGCATCCTCATGTTACAATCATCAGATGTTCATCAAGACAGGTCCAATGCACCAAACGCAAGCCCTATGATGCACCTCCTAAAGGTCACGTCCACTGGATCCAGCGCAACAATCTGGGCTCCCTGATTTGGGCCTGGATGTGTTGCTTCTTTCTCACCCCCATTTTAGTTGTTTACACCCAGGCCCATTTTATTTTCCTTATTTTGTTTCAATTAATTCTTTTTAATCATTTTTTTATTTAATCACAAAAATCATAAAATCATTAAAAATTAAATTTAGGTTTTTTTAATTAATTAACTTAATTTTTTATAATTCAAAATTAATTTAATTTAACCATATTTTATTTTATTTTATTTTTAAATAATTAGAATTAGGGTTTATTATTTTTATACTGTAAAATATCTTTTCTAAATAAAACACAAACTATTTTCTAAAAACTTAGAAATTTCTTTTAGATTTTAAATATCTTTCCCTTTTTACCACCTTCGCGCACTTTACTTTCACATTGATATTTTCCAATATTTTAATTGCTAATAGTCTATAATAGCTTCAATTAGGGTTTACTTTACTTTTTCATCTCCATTCATAAATTTGTACCCCTACTACCGAAGCATTATAATAGCGTAGGACATTTAAATTCCGCAATTTACTCCTTTCCTTATCACTGTTAGTAATTAGGTTTTGTATGGCAAGATTAAAATCAACCATTAGAAAACCTAATCTCAAGACAAATACTTAAAATTGAAACACTTCGCGTACGTGAGATGCGTTAGAAAAGACCCTCGGTTAAAAGATCATAGTCCCTCGATGACCCTTCGATGCTGCCTTCGGTAAACGATCTTAGTCCCTTACGACAATTTCTAAAGCGTCCTACAAGTTGCCTTCTATGACTGTATGATAACCCACGCCTATCCCTCACATTCAACGATAGGGCTTCCTACTAAATAATAGTAGGGTAGAACTATCTAAAGGAGGAAAAATAGAACAAATACTTCTTTGAGTAGGTAGAACGCTCGTAGTCGCTTGCTCATAAACTTTTCAAAACAAAAATCTTTTCAACACTCTCTTTCATGAATATCTTCAAAACAAACATTTTGTATACATTCTCAATGATACGAGGATCATTACAAAATTTCCGCACTTAGGCATGTTCAAAATATTTTCAAAACAAACATTTTGTATACATTCTCAACGATACGAGAATCATTACAAAATTGTCGCACTTAGGCATTTTCAAAATATTTTCAAACATACACAAACACAAAGCATTTTCAAACAAAGTGAGATAGCAACTAAGAGCCCATAGATAACTACGGATGAAAAGGGTGTTAACACCTTCCCTTTTCATAACCTACCCCTCGAACTCAGAAAATTCTCAAAGGTTTTTCTTGTTCTTTTTACCCTTTCCTTTATTGGATAAAAGAAAAGTCAATGTCGACTCTTGCTATCCATAACATTTGCGATAAAATGCAAAACCTAAAAGTCAGTTCTCCCATTGTATTACACCAACTTCCCTACTTTCTCGGGACAGTTGACCAGGGAAGAGGCCACTTGTTGGACTCCATACACCCGTAAACCCTGTCAGTCTTCATTATTGGACCTTATCATGGCCCAACACTGAAGACCTTGGCCCAACACTGGGGGCTATGTAAACCCTCTCACTCGAGAGGGTCAGGTATTCATTCATTCATTCATTCATTCAGTCTACCTTAACTTCTTTACTTTCTTTCACTTTGAACCTCACTTTGGCATCAGAGTGTCTTGTAGGTACCCCCCACTTCACATTTAACCGCTGCTCAACTTGAATCTCGTGGGCCTTGGCGATCTCTTCTGATCAGGTACGATCATGTTTCATCATGAAAAAGAAGTTTGCACATGTGCCAAGTGATCCCAGATGACTTTTAGGTGATTTCTAATTATAGGTCATGTACCAAAGATGCAGAGCTGAGTCATCATGTTCAAGCTTAGGCCAAATGGAATTTACTCGTGTGTTTTAAGATTTTTCTTGAGACATATGTTCCTTTCATGGCAAGGAATCAAATGCAAAAGGTGAAGGTGTGAAAAACACAAGAAAGGGGGGTTTGAATTGGGTTTTTAACATAAAACTTTTCTTTTAAAATTCCTTTCTCTTAGAAACAAATAACTTCACTTAGTGATAATAGTGATAAGACGCAAGATGTAAAGAACAACAATGTGTATAATAGTTCACTTGAAAACTATCAAGCTAGTCTAGTCCACCCGCCAAGGTGATTTCGCCTCTCTCCAACGAGGTCTTAATCCAATAATAAAACAAATTATTACACTTGCACACACCAATTGTATGTGAATAACAATACAATCTCTAAGACACACAAGTCTTAGACTTCTGAAGAAATCTGACCAAACTAGTCTCTCAAGGAACAATCAAACAACAGTTTGAGAAATAATTTGTTTACAATAAAATGCTTCTACACAAGTTGAATAGTAAACTAATTTTAAGAACAAAGACTAGAGATATGAATAGTATGATTAATGCGTATATGAACAATTAATTAGTAGCTTTCTCTCACAGTCTTCGAGAATTTATATAGCCAATAAAATAATATATTCGTTGAGGGGTACTCTTGGGATTTCCATAAAATTTGGGGGCTTTAATCACGTGGGGAACAAGATCGTGAGAAACGCCCATCCTTCATGGTAGTTGAATGAAACGTTTTTTTATCGTACCATGTACTATTGTACCATATTAACATTATGTTCTTTTCTTATGTACTTCAGAGGCTTCTGCAAGCATGAGCTTAGAAGAGAGAATATAACACAAGGTTATCATAACTTTAAGTCTTCAGAGTCTTTAGAACTGCGTCTTCAGAGTCTTCAACACTTGGTCTTGAGAACCCATTCTAAAGCCTTGAGTCTTCAGAACTTTAAGTCTTCAGAGTCTTCAGAATTGTGTCTTCAAAGTCTTCAACACTTGGTCTTGAGAATCCTTTGTCTTCAGAAACATGAGTCTTCAGCATCTTAACTTTAGTAGAAACTTTTGTCTTCAGATCTTCTGACTGGTTTCTTTAGACTTCATATCTGAGCCTACACTTCATAGCCTTTTGGAGTGTTTTGCTAATGTTCATCAGAACTTTTGTAGCGTAGAAGCGGAACTTATTCTCTTCTAATGTCTTGGCCATGCCATTCATCAAAAGAAAAACATGTTTGTTAGATAATCAAAAATAAAAAACATTAGAGTACCAAAATTGTTCATACAAGCATACTCATTTTTTATCATCAAAACTCAGAGATAATATTGTAGAACCAGATCTTGTTCTAATAATCTCCCCCTTTTCGATGATGATAAAACCATGTATTTTGATGACACAGATTTGTAAATAATCAGAAAAGTGAGAATAAAAAAAGAGTAAGAAACACTTGTCCTTTTTATGAAACTCCCCCTGAGTCAAAGACTTGATGAAGATTAAATATCATGATTCTAAACCATTTGAGTGAAAACTCCCCCTGGTTGCAATAGATATGATATTGAGATCTTTGAGAGTCTTCAATTCTGGATGCCAATCAAGCTATTAAGATCTTGAAACTTTAGCGTCACTAAGACAGATTCCAGATTCTCAATTCGGAGTCTGATTATGAATTCACCTTCAGATTTTTTATTCCAAGAGTTAAACACAAGAGCTTTGTTTAACGCTTTCCAGATTCAGACTTTATAACTCCTAAAAAGAAAAAAGTTCTAACATAAACACATAATTTTAACTGGGTTAGAATGTAAGCAACTCTTTTCTGAGACATTTTCCAGAATTTGATTACTAGAATCAAAATTACTTTTAGTTAATTACTCCCCCTTTTTGTCATAATCAAAAAGGTAATTATGTGTGAAAAACATAAAAACCAAGTAAAAATAAGAAGTGATAAACCAAAGAAAAACTTCATTGATATTCAATAAGTTACATAACAAAATGAAAGACAATTGAAAGAAGACAAACAAGGAAAAATGTTCTGGACTGTCCCGACAATTTGATTAAGCTCGGCCCAAAAGATCTCCTGGGGTACGATCCGCATGACCACGACCTGGATCACCCGCACGACCTTATTCTTCCAGGAAAGGACAGCCATTTTCCCTCCATCTTCGCAATTGGCCCAGGATGATCGACGAGCATCCTATCTGTCTGCCCGACTCCAACATCGTACAGACCACCAGGAATCGATCAGAGAGATGCCCGTAATTAGTCCCTTCCTCGTAATCAACGGCTAGTTACGAGCACATCCTCCCGGTTTGACCAAGTCCTAGCAGTTACCTGATTTTCCGGACCCACGTATCTAGGCGGGAAATCAGGAACCAATGGCCACGCGCCGGGGGTATTATATAAACCCTCACACCTGTGAGGGCCAGGTATTACATATTCACTACTCATTACCTGATATTTCCGCGTGTACCTCCATATTACCTCTCTTACTTGATCGTTGGAGTGTCTTGTAGGTACAACCTCTTTTTCTCCTCAGCTTACAGCCCGACTGCAGATCATCCTCCGGCCGTTCACCAAGTTCTGATCAACCGGCAAGATCAAAAACTATCTAAACTTGAAAAACATCACAACTCTCATCAAACAAGGCATTGCTTCCAGTGAACGGATCTATTCGAAAAGTTTCAATTACATTAGCTAACTCAAACAATTCAGATAATACACGTCCATAAGGAATCAAAGATTTTAGGTTTCTGGATTCAATGATTGATAGCTTAAGATGATTGAAGATTATTTCTGAAAGATGAGCTGGTGCATTTTTTTAGAGGCAATAAAGAAGACACATATCCCTTGGAAAAACTTTATTAAGACCTTCCCCTTTAGGATGAAGGTTTGTCAACAAGAACAGAAACCAGATTTTTACAAGAGGTTTCAGATAATTTGGATTACCAGGTTCATATATAAGAGAAGTATTATGAACATTTGGGAACAAATCAATATCCATGCAAGAATTAGGTAAAGGAGTACTCTTAGTGGCTTCATCAATGATGGAGCGAGTGATGATAAAAGGAATACCAAAGATATGGGAATGGATGTAGTTTCCATCAGAATTGACAAAGGCGTGGAGCTAGAAATTCTTCACAACATTCGGATAGATGGGACATCTAAGAATAGCAACATACCCTGACCAACCTTGATTTTCAATGAACGTGTTGATGTCACCATCATCAGACATATAGTTAGGTCGTTTCTCTTTGATCATGTATCATCCCCTTCTAACCCCAAGGAAATATTATAATTATATAGCAAGATCATAGTAAAATTAGCATGCATATCTCAAAGGGCGTCACATTTATTTTCAAAAACAAAAAAAAAATATACACCTGGTCATAATCATAACAGTTATTTAAACTTCATGTTTCATATTCATATCACAGCGGAATAATTCTTTTCTCAATTGATACCAATCATTTCATCTCATAAAACAAACCATGTATCAAGGCTTAGGCACTAAAGTCACATCATTATATAATCTCAAAATACAATACCAAATAAAAGAGAGTATAACAAGTATCTCTTAAAACAACAACATGAATTCAAATAACCCTCGTGTTACATGACCAGAGCATGACTCACTACCTAAGATAAAGCTAAGCAAAAGCTAACTCCTCCGACTAATCCTCGCGAGAAGCACCATTATCTAGAGTACATGGGAGATATCGTATAAAACGCCATTCCAACAGAAGGGTGAGAATTCATATCATTATGAAAATATATAATAATAAGTAATACATAACAAACATTCACCAACCAAATTCATCACACTTCACATATTCGTGTATTCAACATTTTTTCAACACATTTCATATATTCACATATGCAATATTGCTCCACAATTCAAGATACCAAAGATAATCAACCACAATAACACAATGTAGCAATTAAATCAATTATCATATATTTCATATATTTCATATCAAAACACAACCTTCACATCGAATCACGCGACTCAAATGCAACACAATGCAATATGCATGTGGTACCAATCGTGAACATTAGGTTCACCTCGCTCCAGATCTCCACTAGGATCAGAGCCACCAATATGAACATATAGTTCACTGTTCCAGATCCCCACCATAGGACCAGAACCACCAAAACCCTGAGTGTAAGCTCCCCGTGAATGCATGTGCAAATACCAACAAACATATACAATTAAGATTATCATTTTCTATCTTAATCATACAAGCATATCACAATAATCCATCACATAGAATTATCCCACCATTTGCACAAACATACATGTATCATATTATCTTAACCAACAATGCATTCACATAGCATTAACCATCTCAACATATCACAAATAGCATATAGCATACAAATCCAAACAATGTTATTCACATCCAACACTCATTCTCAAACCAAACAACACAATTACAAGTCATTTACCTAATCACATTATTACTAAATCACGTATTGTCAATAATACTTTTTTATTGAAAATAATATGGCATTAGCTTCCTAACACTTCGAACATGGACTCAAACGCAACTACAGTTCAAAAGATATGAATTGTTACAATTTCAAAGAAAATGCAGACATTAGCATCATGCACTGACACCACAAACCTCATTACACACCAAATAGATTTATTTCCAGAATATGAAATAGTTTTTACAATAAAGTACAATGTATTATATTTCTCCAGGTTCGAACGGTGAGTCAAACGGACACTCGAAACTCAAGTTATAGATTTTTGAAATTTTACAAAAATCATGTGTTTTTCTTGCGAACAGCTCTCGGGTTTCCACTCAAATCCCCTCAAAATCTCATCTAAACATTACTATAATACAAATTAAATACATGAAAATTTATATCTAACATGTATCAACAATTAGGAACCTTAAAATATAATTTCTAACACAAAAACTTTGAATCCAAATCCAAACCCTAACATTTCAAATCTAGCAATTTCAAGAATAAAATCCCTATTTGCATGCTTCTACCCATCACCCATCATTATATAAACTCGTGATTCAAGGAATGTCCATCCTTAACTTAGATATAGACACTGTTATACTTTTTCTTCTTCTCTTTTCTTCATTTTCTCCTCTTTTTCTCTTTTCTTCTCTTCTCTTGTACTTACAGTTCTAATTTCTCTTTTCTCTTTATTTGATAAAGTCTTACTAACCCTAAATGTGCTTAAGTCATTTTTCTCACTAACCCATCACCAAGTCCCAAATGTATATTTTTCTATTTTAACACCCAATAACATATAACACACATATAGTTCAAATACATCATTTATTCATAAAATCACTCAATTTAATTAATAAGTCACATATCACACAAAATGACAAATTAATGCAAATAGTCACACATTCAAAGAAAATCAAATAATTAATTAATTACTATATCAAATAATAATTAATAAAATAAATAACTAATAAATAAAGATCGGGGTGTTTACATATTACTTTTAGAAGATTTTCATCTCCTTGAAATGTTCGAATGGCCAAAGGATACAATAATTCTTAGAGAGAAGGAAGGAAAGGGGGTGAAGATAGAAAGGAAATGAAAGATTGATAAAAGACTACAAATGAAGAGAGAGAGAGAGAGAGAGAGAGGACAGAGAGAGAGAGAGAGAGAGAGAGGAGAGAGAGGAGAGAGAGAGAGAGAGAGAGAGAGAGAGGGAGAGAGAGAGAGAGAGAGAGAGAGAGAGAGAGAGAGAGAGAGAGAGAGAGAGAGAGAGAAATAGTCAATAGACGATTCAAGAGAAGAGACGATTGAGACACCCAAGAGAATTAATTGCAACACACACACACACACACAGAGAAGAGAGAGAGAGAGAGAGAGAGAGAGAGAGAGAGAGAGAGAGAGAGAGGAGAGAGAGAGAGAGAGAGAGAGAGAGAGAGAGAGAGAGAGAGAGAGAGAGAGAGAGAGAGAGAGAGAGAGAGAGAGAGAGAGAGAGAGGAAGAGAGAGAGAGAGAGAGAGAAACGAAGTCACAGACTGCTAAAAATAGGGAATAAAGAGAGGAGTAGATCATAAGTTAAGATAGAAGAGCACAAAAATACTTAACTAGAAAACGACAAAAAAGATCTTAGAAGTCATTTCAATCAAAATAAAAGAATACGACACGAAACAATAGTTCCCAAGACCAAAAAGTGTGTTGAGAAATGAAAGGAATAGACACAATAAAGATGAGTAATAAGTAAGTGTAATCATGATTAGTCCAATTCCAAGAAAAATTACTGCTCAATGCATAACCTAGGTAGAGTGTGATAATCACAACCATCTAATTAGGTGATGTGTTTTGATATTCTCAGCATTTGAAAGACCAAGAAGGTTTCATCTGATCAGAGACATTTCAAACTGAAACATCCTCTAATAACTTAGGTAAATGAAATGAGAAGGCTTTTTTATCAAGTCAGAATCTTATTTCTTCAGACTAAGACTAAACACATTTGATTTCTGATGAAAATCTTACTCTGGACAGAAATTCATTTTCAAATGCTTCAGAATGAAGAGAAATCTATCTTCAGCTAAGGGCTTTGTAAAATTATCATCCCATTGATAGTTTGTATCTATGAATTTTTAAAGATAAGATCCCTTTCTAAATATAGTATCTTATAAAATGATGTTGATGTCTATGTATTTAACCCTAGAGTGTAAAATAGGATTCTTACTTAAGCAAATAGCAGTTGTATTGTCACAGAAGATAGGAATGTTTACTCTCATAAATCTGATAATCTTCCAGCTGATTCTTCATTCCATAGCATCCGAGTGTTGCACAGTGCTGCTGAGATGTACTATGTTTTTATTGTTGAGACAGCGATTGTTGATTGCCTCTTGCTTGACCATGGGATCAGATTTCTTGCCCAAAATTGACAATTTCCAGGAGTACTCTTTCTCTCCAGTCTGTCTCCAGCGTAATCTGCATCATAGAAACAGAAAGAGTATACTCTGATATTTTATCATACATCAAGCCAAGGTTAGGAGTTCCTTTCAAATACCTTATAATTCTCTTAACAAAAGTTAAGTGGGATTCCCTAGGATCTGATTGAAATCTAGCACAAAGATGAACACTAAATAAAATATCAGGTCTAGATGCAGTCAGATATAGAAGAGATCCTATCATACCACGATATAACTTCTGACATACCTTTCCACTTACCTCTTCTTTCTCCAGAATGCATGTTGGATGCATTAGAGTCTTTGCTAGGGTGCAGTCAATCATGTTGAATTTCTTCAGAAGTTCTTTGGTATACTTGCTTGATGGAATGTAAGTAGCTTAATGGCTTTTGATCAATCTGGATTACCAGAAAGAACTTCAGTTCTCCC